>VZRO01003786.1:285485-348322 GCA_013397915.1 Daphoenositta chrysoptera | reverse complement strand
GGAGCTGCGGCCTCCCGGAGCCGCGGGTAGCTCGTATCGCTCGGTGTCCGTGACCCCCCGGGCTGGTACCGGTCCGGAACAGCGCGGGTGGTGCGGAGAGCCAGCCCGGCTGCTGCCTCCGCGTCCTTCCGCGGGCTGTGACACCCTGGGCCGGTGCTCCCTGGCATTCCTCACATCCTGCTCCCGGATCCTTACATGGTGGGATGCCTGTCCGTTTCTAGCTCATTCCTGTTAAGTGAGTAGCTAGGCAAAAATGATCAGTAGGGTGCACTTTTTTCAGTTCCCTGGAGGAGCTTACTTCAAAGGTTTTCTTTTTTTTTTTTTTTAATCTCCTCGGAATTGCTGCCCACTCGTACTTCGGGGTGTAGTTTTTCTAGCTGGAATTCTGAATAAAACTATTCTGTGTTTTTGTTGAGGAGAACAGTTGAGTGTTTCACATTACATCTTCATTATGTGAAGCACAATTCACTTCTAAAGACCTGGCACATGTTCAGTGACTTGTCTGTGTTCAGGACAGCAACTGCTCACCCTCACTTTCTGTTTCTTTTTGCCTGTCCATTTCAGGGATAACCACAGCAATGGATGATTACACTAAAATAGAGAAGATTGGGGAAGGTAAGTATGGGGAACAGTGAGCTTTTAAATGCTCCAGAGGTTAAACAATGAAGTGTCCCAGAAGCTCTGTGCACTCTGCCTGTTACAGGAACCACTGAGATCCAACCAAGTGGCTAAATAAGCCAGTAGCTTACTGTGGTAATTATCTATATCTGTAAAAGCTTTCAGCCTGTCCCTTTTTTTGAACGTGGCATGGTCTTTTTAAAACAACTGACCAGTGTTGAAAAGTGTGTGCCTTCATTTTGATGGCTAATGGTGTAACATTCCTCCAAGAGGGAGAAAAAATACATTCTGAATCCTGAAACCAGCTTACAGTTTAGGCAGCTCCCCTTTTCCTGTGTGTATGGGCTTACCAGTCACCCTGAAGCTGTGCAATGCGTGGTTTTGCTTGGAGCTGCTGGTAGGGAGCAGTATTTTCTGGATTGTTCTGCTCTGATTATATATGGACAGTGTGGGTGTGAAGGGAAAGCACAGATTGGAGACCTCTTTGGAGAAGTGAATTTTAACAGTTACTCTACATTGAGGCACTGAGATGATGGCTTCAATGCAGATGTTGGTCAGAACCCCCCTGTTACTGGAAATCCAGCTTGTGTTAACTGTAGAAGTCAGTGTTTTTTATAACACGCTACAGAAGGCTCTAGCCTTATGTAGACTTGAAAATTTGAAGTTGCTCTGAGATTGCACTCTCGGAGGCAGTAGCAAAAGGTGTGCCTGGATCTTGCAACAAAACTTTGTAGCCAAAGTGTTTTGCATGAATCTTTCTGAAATTAGTTTGGGCTTTACATGAGGAATTAATGCTTCAAAAAGGATAAAAAGAGAAGGCTGATACTGTCTTGGTTGGAGGGTTCTACTTTTGTGAACCCTGATGATAAAATTGGATTGATTTGAGATTTAATATTGGTTCCAATTTCAGCTTCTGCTGAGACCCACAGCCCTAGCCTCTCCCCTGCACTGAGGATTGTGCCAGAGGTATTTCTACAGCTCACACCCATGGATGGCTGGATCTCAGGCTGCAGAAGGAGCACTACTTCCATTTGCAGCTAAACCTTCAACATTTAAATATGATGTATTAATGGCAAACTCTTAACCCTGTATAATGATCTTGCCTGAAAGTTAATCAACTTTAAACTCAAACACTATCTGATTTTTTAACTACATCTTCCAAATATTCACCTTTCCCACGTAGGCTTCTAAGTACCCTGTCCTAACAAATGCTACACTTCATGGGTGCCATGCCTTAAACAAACAAAACTATTGCTCAGTTAAACTCCACAGCTAAGTAGTAGTTTGTAATCAAACCCAATATTCTATTTGCAAGGACTTTTCCTGTGTTATCAGTTCATGTTTGCAATAACTTACTTGTACCTGAAGCTGGTACTTCCTATATTTGTTTCACTGTCTTTTTGTTCAGGTACCTATGGTGTTGTGTATAAAGGTCGTCACAAAACCACAGGCCAAGTGGTTGCAATGAAGAAAATACGTCTAGAAAGTGAGGAGGAAGGTGTTCCAAGTACTGCTATCCGAGAAATTTCTTTATTAAAAGAGCTGAATCATCCCAATATAGTCTGGTATGCATATACTGGTATTTAGCTAAACTCTTGGAAGGGCACTAGGTCCCATCAGATCATAAGTTATTTTTCCACTCATCTAGTGAGGTGAGAATCTCTCTGCTTAATACAGTGTCTGCTTTGCAGCAAATAGTTTAGGTTCCATATTTATGCCAGTTTTCTAATTAAGCCTTCCTCATGCTGCCTCTTTCCATTCTAGGAATTGAACAAATTTTTATTGATTTAGAAATTTCTGTACATTATTTTCAGAGGGGTTATCGTGAGAATGGAGGCAGCATACCTCATGAAAACTGGCTGAAGCTGTTACTTCAGGCAGTCTCAGAAGTTTATTTGCCACCTTGGAATAGACCATTTGACTTAAGTATTCTGATGTTCTTCCCTGCTGTTCTGTAGCAGGAATTTAGATGTGTTTTGATGCTGTCATAGCTGGCACACCTGAGTTATGAGTGAAACTTCCATCAGTGACTACTTGACATGTAAAAATGATTGCTGTTGTTGTCTTCCCCACAATGTATTTCCTTGATCTTTGATGCAGCAAAATGTTTGCCCTTTAATGTGCCTTTAAACTGGCCAAGTTCCAGCCAGGTAGTGTCTCAATGTATATATCTATGCTTGGGTTTAGGAACCCCTACAGTCTACTAAGGATGAAGAAGGTACTTAAAAATGTGTGCAACTCCTGCTGTGTCTATTAGATTCCTATTAAATATTCCCTTAAACCCTCCTAGTAATTCAGTCTCTGCTGGAACAAGCCAGCTTCAAAGAGAAGCTAGGCACCAACACCCACAGGTGGGGTCTTTTTAAAGGCAACAGTATTTTTCTTCTGACTCCTGTGTCTGGTATGGGGGAACATAAATTTAAGAGGAAGCATATAGTCTTTTATCTCAGTCTGACACTATTTCAGATACACTTGATTTTCCAGATGACAGTAGAACTCAGTAAGTCTGTTGTTTGAAGACTTTTAAGACTTCCGTAATAGGAACCTGGAAATGTCAGCTTGTATCCCTGTTGAGAGGGGAAATGTTACTGTGAGTCCATGCATTTTGCAGTGGAATTAATTGTATACTCAATTTTTAGTCTTCAGGATGTTCTCATGCAGGATTCAAGACTGTACCTCGTCTTTGAATTCCTTTCCATGGATCTCAAGAAATATTTGGATAGTATTCCACCTGGCCAGTATTTGGAGCGTTCACGTGTTAAGGTAATGACGACAATTTCTTAACTTTAGAGGGAATTTAATCGAAAGATGACCTACTAAGCCATAAGCAGCTCTTCTTTTCAGTATAATTAACTCCTTGAGGAGAAATGAAAGGTTAAATAAGCAGCTGTAGATAATAAGATGAATGTGAGTTTTGCTTTGAAATGCCACTTGAAAATCTTTTAATTACTGAGGTTAAACTGCATTAAAATAATATTCAAAATTAATTTGTGTGGCTTTTTGAGTGATACTAACTCAATATCTGCAATGCTTTGGATATCCATTTCCTTCTGCTGTGGGGAGAGCTAATGGAAGGGAAGACCTTTGTGTTGCAGGACACTGACATGTACTAAAAGTAACTCCTTCCCTTCTTTCCTCCCACCTCATCCTTTCTAGAGTTACCTGTACCAAATTTTGCAAGGTATTGTCTTCTGCCACTCGAGAAGAGTTCTGCATAGAGACTTGAAACCTCAGAATCTCCTGATAGATGACAAGGGGGTGATTAAACTGGCAGACTTCGGATTGGCTCGAGCCTTTGGAATTCCAGTGCGGGTCTACACTCATGAAGTGAGTTGGGATGTACTTCTGGTGGTTTGGATAGTGTTTACCTGCTTCCTGCTGAGAACTGATTGTGAAACAGCTGAAAATCGTGGAGTTTTTTCAAGTCATAAGCTAACAAAACTATAAAAACGCTGAAGTTTTACTCAAGATGGTTTTACTCTAAGGTTCCAAAGCATTTTATGAATCCCACTCACAGTGAGTCAGATGGACTCAGACTTGTTGCTCACTCTCTCATAAAGGTGTTTTTGCTTTGCAAAGCACTCAAGTTTGAAGGGGCTTGTGGCTATGTGCCAAAGGATCCCTGCTCTTAGGGAAGTCGTGCAGGCAGCTGCTTTTCTTGAAGCAGAAGCTACTGCAATGGAGTTGGTTTGTCTACAAATGAAGTTTGACACTAGTATTACTCTTCCACTAGAACTTCTAATACTGGTTATTTTGACCAAAAAACTGTGGATGCTGCTTAATAACAAATGAGCAATTGTTCTTGCAGTCAATTAAAGGACTTGATTCCACAAACATAACCTTTCCTTGTTCCACAGGTAGTGACACTGTGGTACAGGTCTCCAGAGGTGCTGCTGGGATCTTCTCGTTACTCTACTCCTGTAGATATCTGGAGCATAGGGACCATATTTGCTGAGTTGGCAACTAAAAAGCCACTTTTCCATGGGGATTCAGAGATCGACCAGATCTTCAGAATCTTCAGGTAGGGTGGGCTGAGCCTTTCCTTGCTGCCTGTGCGGCACCACACAACAGTTGTGTGTAATTAAAAGTGTAATAGCACGTAACAGATTTCTGACTAAACTGCTTAATATTTTGCTTATGCTTGCACAGAGCTTTAGGGACCCCCAACAACGAGGTATGGCCTGAGGTAGAATCCCTGCAAGACTACAAAAACACATTCCCAAAATGGAAACCTGTCAGCCTTGAAACACATGTCAAAAACTTGGATAAAGATGGACTTGATCTGCTGGCTGTAAGTAGTCTGTCTTAAACTACTGATTAAGAAACTGAGTGGGCTGTTTGAAATACTCCAGAATACACAAAGCTGTACTAATCAGTCTTGGCTAGAAAGGAGATACAGGGATCTTCAAGTGCCTTCATTCTTGTAGAACTGACACCTTGTGTGACATTCACTCCCTTCACAAGTAATACCAGACTATTTTTCACATGAAGCAACTATGCTTCAGCTTTTTATAATAATAAACAAGGTACAGCTTGAAAGTGAGGATGAGTCTTTACAAAGAGGTGGCAGGGAAGGCTTCTGCCCACCAAGTAGCTGTCACCTTCCTGCTGCCAGCACCAATTGTGATGTGGCTGTATGACTGCTGAGCCAGTTGGAAATGTTTATTTTATGGTAGCATGTGGATTAATCTTGGTGGACTCATCTTGGTTAAACTTTCATCATGGTCTGAACTGAATAAGTTGGAAACAGCTGAACGTATTGATTAGCTGAGACAAGAAACTTAGTTTAAGTCCATCTGTTAGTGTCTGCCTTAATTGCCTTTAAATTTTGAGTTAAATATTTTTGGCTATGGTGTATTAACTCTTAATTGGTATCTTTTGTGTCTAGTGTGAGTTTCCTTTAGTTCTGTGGCCAGGCAGTTAAATGACCACAGCAGGCTTTTAATTGGCAAGCTCTTCATCAGGCTTTTCCATTTAGTGCTCTTGCCGCCCATGTGCTGCCATTGTGGGCTAATTTAGGTCCCACCTTAGGGATGTCCCACCTTTGATGTCCTGAGATATAATAATGTACCTAGGTTGTCCTTTGGCTGTTCTAAAGCTGCATTTGTACAGTGCAGCCCTACATCTGGGGGTGTGGGGTGGGTGCTCTGTGTCTCAAGACAAGCTGACACTTCAGAACCCCTTGTGCAGCAGTACCTGTGTCTGTGGCTCAGGGCTGTAAGCAGTCACAAAGCAGCTCATTACCCAAATTGGTGATATGGCAGAACACTCTGAATGAATCAGTGTTGCCCAAGAAGCTCAAATGATCAGTTTCTCACAGTTTTTCTTGGGGAACAGAGCCCCAGTTCCCACTGACAGCCTGAACATTTGTTGAACGTGTAGTTGTCCTGGATAGCTCTGAACCTTGTTGTCTCACAGAGATAAGACCACTGACAGCATCTTTATTAAATCAGTTTGAAATAGAATTGTTACTGACTGTATTTACAAACTAAAATCAATGGTAACAGGCAGGAGAATCTTGTTTGATTCAGTTGTGTGGAAAGGACCTTGCCAAGGGCTCATCTGTGTTTAGGTGGGGGGGCTTCACTGTGTGAAGCCAATGGTTGGGTCTGCTGCTAATAAAGGCAAAAAAAAAATACTAGTTCTTCATAGTGTTAACATAATTCTAGTCTCAAAGCATATTAAATTCTCTAAAGTCTTGTACAGTTTTGCCTTAATCAGTGTTGACATTTTAGTTTCCTATTAGTGCCTGGTGACAGTGGTATTCCTGACTGGAATTCCTTTTAAATTCCCTATGGCAATTTTAAGCCTTTTAAACCAGTAATATAACTTTAAAGGCAACAAAACTGAATAGTTCATTCTGGAGCTCAAGCTCATATATGTCAATGAAAATGTTAATTTTTTTTCTATAGACTATTGCTGATGGAATTAGTATGTAAAGGAGCTGTCTTTGAAAATGTCTTAACACAAAAAATGTGTAATTCAAATTGCATGAGTGAGGTTGTAAATTTAAGATCTTCATAACCTAAATGACTTCTGTGGCCAGCATTTCAAAGCACTTAATGGCTGTCATCAAAAACGTTGAATTATTAAGACAGTAGGTGCCAGAAAAAACTAATGTTCCAGACTGCCTAGAGAAGTTTCCTTCGCTTACTCTATCAGTTGCAGTGCTGTAGTCTCGATGTCACAGCATTCCCTTTTCAGAGAAATTTCCTTCTTTAGGTCAATTTTGAGAGGACCTTTGATATCAGAATTAACTATAGGACACTGTTCTGGTTATAGGTAATGGGAACCTGCCACAAGGTAAAATTGGACATGCAAGGTTAAATCCTGAGGCAGCATTGCATTTGGCAGAAGTTCAGAGAATATAAATGCAAATTCAGTGGTTTAAATCAACTTGGAAGACTCCCTGTAGAATAAAGTGTAGAGATAGTTAAATGTCAAGACTGAATACTGGGCAGAGTAATACTGGTTAAGTTTTGTTCTGGAAGACAGATTTGTTGTGCAGACAGGGGAGAGGCAGCTGGTGGAGTCCTCATTACCTGAATTTGAAATGGTCTCTCCTTTAGTAAGGAGAAATAAAAAGACTTTGCTAGTTTTGGGTCTAGTAGAAGACTGCTGAATGCTTCATTCCTTTTATGACCCCTTGTGTGATATAAGCTGTAAATACTTTTTTTTAAAATGGCTGAAATCAAATTTCCTCCTGTTCTGGAAAATTCTGGGCTATTTTAATGGCTATGACACTCCCTCTTTTTGCTCTCATCACCTTTATTGAGGTATTCAATTGAAGTATTGTATTGCAAAGAGACCCAAGTTTTAACTTGGTTTTCTTCAGTTCTACCTGCTTGTAGTCTACTTTTCAATTTGGATTTTGAAACTGAGTGAGCATTCTCTTCTTTTAATTGTAAAGTGCTTCACCAACCTGAGCAGAAGCAATTTGACATAATTTTCTTCAATGTCAGTAACAAAACAAGTGTAAGACCACTTGTCCTTGTAAACATTTTGGGCTTTAACAGCCTAAAGCACATTAATTTCCCTCAGAAGCTGAGACAAATAATTATTGCTGCTTGGTTCCTGGTTCTGGATTTGGTTCAGTGGATGTGGTACCCAGATACAGGCAAGGGCTTGGTTACTGAACAGGAGGGTAAATGGGATTCTTCACTCTGAGGTGTTATGCACTGCTACTGACTTGTAGGGGAAATAACCTCTCCAACTGTCAGAGCACAGAACAGAGGGGGAAAATGTCTTTATGGTACTTTATTATTATGGTTAAATATCTACCTTTTTAACATGATTTTAGTTCATGTTTCATGAGGAAGTGTTCCCTTTTTTTTTCTTTCAGAAAATGTTAATTTATGATCCTGCAAAAAGAATTTCTGCCAAAATGGCCTTGAAGCATCCATATTTTGATGACTTGGACAAATCCACTCTTCCTGCTAATCTGATTAAGAAATAGACCTTTGGACTAAATCATCCGGAGGGAAATAATTGTGATTACTTTTACTCTTAAGTCTGTATTTCTATGTCTGTCTTTCTGCTCTCAAGACTGGCTGTGTTCAGTTTGTTTTGGTTTGTTATCTAAATGTAAATATTAACCTGTTAGTGCTCAGTTCAAATACAATGCAAATATTGCTGCAATTAATGCAGTGAACTTTCTATAAATAAAGCTTTAACCCCAATGAAGGACTGAACTTATTTCCAGGCCATGGCTGCTCTGCAGAAGGACTCTTGTTTTCTTTGGAATGCAGTGGGTGTAAGGTACCACTTGGCTAAAAAAAAAAGCTGCTAACCCAAACTTCTAAATGGTTGTTCCTGATATGATAGGAAATTCTCAAGTTTGAGTTGTTTCAGTGTAATGTTAGTTACAATTTTTACTGGAGCTTGGCAACTGATGTGCCAAAGGACATCAACTGTGAGATCTGCTGAAGGATTGCAACTTACAAAAAATGTAGGTGGCCTAGCTGATTTTAGGGTTTCAGTTTTTGAAGGCAGCTGCAAGTCAGGATTGAGAAAAGTCCCTTGCTCTATGTCTTTGTTATCTTGGAAGCCCAAGAATTTACCCAGATGTTGGAATGTTAACTCTTAGGAATTGCAAGCATAAACTGAGCTGCTACATGGCTACAGGCTTTCCCATGATTAAAGCAGAAGTTTTAATTAAAGCTCCCTGGCATTTAACTGAACAGGTGAGTGTTGTCAGAAGTTCAAATAAAGTTCAAAGGTGTGTACTAATAAATGATTGTAAGTTAGTTTCCAATTGCTACCTCTGTTCTTGGCCTTCAGACGCACCGGTGGGGCTGGGTGTACATCTGGTCTAGGCTCTCCTGGCTCTAGGCACTGTAGTTCTCCCTGCTGGCTGGGGGCCAAGGCTTGCAGCACAGTGGGGAATGGTATGGAAAGCACTTAGATTTCTAAATCAGGGGTGTGAAAGCATTAATATGAACTCTTAACAGTGAGGTTTGCAGGAGTCCTGTCCTACAACTGGTGAAC
Organism: Daphoenositta chrysoptera; assembly: GCA_013397915.1. Taxonomy (NCBI): domain Eukaryota; kingdom Metazoa; phylum Chordata; class Aves; order Passeriformes; genus Daphoenositta; species Daphoenositta chrysoptera. Next base: position 339,217 of record VZRO01003786.1, on the reverse strand, counting down.
CGTGGCACTAAAAGCAGTGGAGATGACACCTGTCCAGTTCATCAGGTGTTTATTTATTGTGTCCATGAGCAGCTGACAGTATTAGTGTTGTGTTAGACCTAGCTTTTGTTAACAAGCAGCACGGTGAGAGGTAATGCCTCTTGGGGTGTTACCACTCTTCTCTGCAAAGTGCTTCTTAATCTCTGGAAATACTGGACACTTGGCGTAATGGAATCGTGTGAGAGCAGAGCACTGTGGAGGAGAGGTTTTTCCAAACAAAGGTAAGTTACTTAATTGAAGGCAGGGGGGAAAAAGATGGTGATGGCCGACTCCTTTCTGTTAACACCAGTGAAAGGATACTTTTCAAGACAAAGTAGGACCTAATTTGTCTCCATTTGAATGTAGTAACTTGATACGGGCTGTACAGGCCAAGGGATTTGTAATTGCTGCTAGTAATCAGTTACCCTGGTGTAGAAAAAGGGGAACCTGCCAGTAAACTGCATTAAAAATCAGAAGCTAGTGCATAGACCAGGTTCTGTGTGTGGAGAAGACTTCAGCTGGGCAAACTAAGTACTTTGTTGCTTGTAGTACTGCTGAAGCTTTATTTCTGTTTTGTAAGTAACTGGTGTCTGTCTCAGTTTCATGTGACGGGGAATGCTTTAGCCTATCCTAACTAACAACCAAAGTCCTAAAATTTCCAAAGAGAGCTTTTCAAACAATAACTTACTGCAATATTTTTAGCCAGGCACTGTTACAGCTGGTGCTGAGCTCAGTGCAGCTCTGAATGAGCTGTTCTAGTGCTCCTCCTAGCAAAGGACAGGGGCACACAGGGCTGCCCGTTTGTGCCTCAGGTGAGGTCAGGTGCTGAAATCCTGCCCAGACTCCTGGCTCACTGTCACAGCTCCACTGTTAGCAATGGGGAGAACTTACCAGCGAGGCAAATCGCTTCCCTTAATGCAAATAACATCATCTGCTCTTGGGAGCTGCCCTGCTGCCTGCACCTAGCATGTGGAAGGTTTGCAATGTTCAAGCTTTGGCCACCTAAAACTCAATTTTATTCCAGTGAAAACTGGGTGTGCCCTGCACTTTGGGGATTTAAGCCACTGTGGGTGATAATCAGCAGACCTATTTATTGACACCTATTGCAGTAGCTTTCTTCTGAATGTTGTAAGAACTGGGGATGGAATCACTTTATTTAAAAGCAACGTGCCCTTGTCCAAAATTAGGTTCTGTAATGTAATGTTGCATGAGTATTGCCTCTGGTGCTATGGCTGCTCAATATCTTGTTTTCTACTAGAGCACGAGTAAACCCCAGCTGAAAATGATAAACCTGGTGTTTGACTTCACTTGCTTGTCCTCCACCCCATTAAAACATAATGTAGGTGAAAAACTGGTGTATACAAGAATAGGATTTTACACAGGATCAAATTGGGATTTTGGTTTTTTTTAAAAGTTGCCAAGTGCTAGCAGGTGGCTGTAGTGTGGGGTAGGTGTAAGTTTTATATTGGTCCAGAGGGGATGGGAAATAGACCTGCTGGAGTCAGAAAGAAGATACCTATTCAGTCAGATTGCAGCTGCATTTGCTACATTTCAAATTATTTTTAAGCAGCAAATCAAACTTCTGCAGCAAATGAGTGGGAACTTACCAGCGTTCCCATGTTGGTATCTGGGGTTACTTCTGAACAGCCAGTTTTGAACAGCACTGTTTCCTCCTTGGTGCCCACAGCCCTGCACAAAGGCACAGCACTACCACTGGCTCTGTTTGATTTTGTTTTGTACCAGGTTTGTAAAGACTGAGTGGGAATAAGGAAACACTGATATACAGGCCCTGCTTCATTAAGCCTGACTATTTATTCTCAGCCAAGCTCCTTGCCTTATTTTCTGACAAGCTGCATCAATTTATGGAGTAATCTAAGAATTTCCCATTGCTTTGACCACCAGCTGCTCTGGTTTACATCTGCTGCATCAATGGCTCATTCCAGGTAATGGCTTTTGATTTTGTTCCCACTGTATTCCTGTATAAAGCATTGTCTCCTCGTGTGTAAATGTCAGCAGGGTACTGGGTGTTCTCTGTTGTTGGGCATATTTTACGTCAGCCTGGCTATTTCAATATATTCTTGTTGTGTTTGAATCAATAGCAGGCTATTGATGCTGCTGCTAACAGATTAATTGACTGATCTCAAACATATATCTCCAGTAGAGGTGGCTGGCTGCCCTTAATGGAAGAATTGGATGTGAGAGCTGGTCTCTCCAAATTGCTAAAGTGACAGGCATTATGCCCTGGGGGATAATTAGTGGCTTTACAGGAATAGTTATATTCAGTTCTTTGAATTTAGTGAAAACCTTTCTGCTGACCTCTGGAGGGTTTAGACCAAGGTCTGGGAGGGGGTTGTTTAAGGAAATATTTTCCCCAACTATTTTAAGTGGCAACCTATTGAATTCTTTAAAAAACCCTGCCTACAACTCACAAAATACCTGGCCAAATGCGAGGCAATGTGTTTGACTGGGAGCCAAAACCTGGGATCTGGGTGATTTCCAGCATGGATCCTTGGGCCTGAGGAACGTGGTTTTGCCATGACAGCTTGGATTTGCCTAGCAAGGCCCACGGGCCCTTCTAACTCAAGTGGGGCTAAAAGAGGTGTCCTCTCGTTCATTTGCTCTGCACCTACTGCTTTTCTTCGTACAAGGCACATTAATTATCACTTTTCCTGCCAATTGTTGGTCTGTCAGAAGAGGGTGGGGGTTTTTTGTGTAAAAAAGGAGAGATTTTGGGCCTGTATCATTAACGGTCCTCATTGCTATTCCCTCCATTTTCAACTACCCTTCAGTGCTATTTTTCTCCTCTCTTATCTCATCTATTGCCTTAGAGGCATCAGAGATGGACCTTTTTTAGGTCCATTCTCCTTGACAGTGATGAGAGGAAGCACATCACAGCCTAGCCAAGGGCTGGCTCTGCATATCTTTCTTCCAGCAGGACTAAAGACAACGAGGAGGGTTATCCAATACCTGAGGTGGTCCCACCTTGACTCTTTCAAACAAGAGGAGGGCTCTAAACTGCTCCCAATCGGTGGCATGGGGGGATGAAAGGAAAGGTCAGTCCTTTTCCCCTGTAGGTTCTCCAGTGGATCGTGCTGTGAGCAGCGTCCTGCTGGGGCCTGGGCAGCCTTTGACCCCGGTGGAGGTGAGGAGGGATTTCACTGGTTAAGGGAAGGCAGGGAAAAAATTGTCTCTTAGTGTCCCTCTTGGTGGCTCAGCTTTGGTAGCTCCCCACAGGATCTCAACCTTTTTTTTGAGTGATCTCAGAACTCGGTGTGAGCAGGCCCCTGACTTTCTGTGCTCCCTCTCAACCCTTTGCCAGGTCAGCTGTGGACAGGAGTGTAAATATTTCTCTGCTGTTTGCTGAACTGTGTTTGATCTGGGCTCTGAGCATATCATATTTTGTATTACAAATGTGCCTGACACCTGTCAATTTTTCTCCCCATAATCCAGATATGTTTCTGAAATATCTATTAACTCACTGGCTGCAAGAAAGGAGAGGGGTTCACTTCTATTAGATTTGTCTTGATCTTTTTTGATTTTTAAACTATAATCTGAGGAATTACAACTTCTATTAATTACCTCACCCAGCTCAGAATCCCAGCCTAGGTGTACTGGAACTACTGAATTCCTGGGAAGCTACTCAGCACCCTTTGGTGACTGGCAAAAGGATAAAAAGAGGAACCAAATCAGTGTAGAACATATAAAATTGGCAGATGGATGAGAAAGCTTTAACTATATTGTGTTTCTACAAGGAAAAAAGTCTTTCTTAAAAGTTGTCAGAGAAATTATCATGAATAGTAAACTAAAATTTAAAAGACTTCTGGAAACTGTAATTTTTTTTCAGATTTCATGGTGTAAATCTGGTACTTTTCTCTGGATCAGTAATGAATAAATTTTATTTTCTCTCTTATTATTTGGGCCTTAATATACATATATGAAAATAAAAACAATGGAACTGTAGGAAAGATTATTTTTGAAGAACTGGAACAAGACATGTAAAGTCCTGATGTGTATTTGGTATGAAAGTTACATTCTCTTATTCTTCCTAAAGCTTGTGTTGCCTCTCCCTTGGCCACGCGGTGTCACAGTGGCACCTCGGTACTGGCAGCCAGGCGGGGCGGGGGCAGGGAAGAGCAGAAAAACTCTCTCAGACTCTCCTGGCTCCATGAAAAATTGAAGGGTATTTATTTTCTGGTAGGCAGCCAGGCTGAAAATACTATCTGAATTGAAAGCCTTTCATGAAACATCTGGGCAGTTAAATTTTGCAAACTTCAAAGATGTCCAGTACCGTACTGACATACTGATTTCTTTCTTTAGTGAAAAATCACTTAGGCTAATGCACAAAAGCCTCTGTAAAAACCATTTCATGCTGAAATTAATGATCAAAATGACTATGCTTAATAAAGCAACTATCACATGAGTGCCAGTCAATATAGTTAAACTACACCAGGCTCATAATCAGTCTCTCAAATCGCTATCAATTGTCCACAGTGGCCAGTTTTGCAGTGGATTTTTTTGAGGTCTGCATGCTTAATCTCCAGAGTTTCCATTCTGGATTTGATACATGTGCACAAAATTGTGTCTGTGGTTTTGTTTTGCAGTCTGTCATTTTTTAAAGTACCTTTCCTAAGCTTGGCTAGATTCTCTGCTGGTAAATAATAGTAATAAAAATAATAATAATAATAGAGTCACATTTATAGCAGTTGAGAACCTGGTCCTCAACACTGATTTCAAATATAAGGTCTTGTTTTTACTTTTTGATACGTGTTCTCCTAAATGCAAAAGCTAAAAGCAGAACTATGTCAAATACTTCCCAGATGACTCGATCTGCTCTTAGAGCCATGGGATTATACAGTCACATGCCTGGTAAAATTCACCCCAGTGCTGGTACGTGAAGCATTAGGATTTTCTTCTCTCCTCTCAATGTACAGAGTGATGTACAGCTAAATAACCACCCTAAGTTTACACTAATAATTCTGTTCACTGAGCTGCTTGAGGCAGAAATGCAAGTGCTAATGTGTAGGAGCTGTACTTTGGTAGTTATTCTCAGGAATGAAAAAACACACTAATAATTTCCCCGTTCTCATTCAAGTGCTCATAATATGGTCTAGGTAAAATTGCATTTTACTCATAGTCAAAGAGCATAAATAAATGTAAATACACAGCACGTGTCCTCCCCTATGCCCTGTGGACCTGTCAGAGTACTTGTTCTGGTAAGTGGGGAAAAATACTAATGCTGCTGCTTTGTAATGGAGTGATTTTCAAAGAGAAGTAAAAATCACACATAACACATACCCATCTCCATCAGTAACATTATTTTTAACGACAGAAATTGAGCACAAAAAAAGAGAGAGTCTTTAGCAGAATCTGTCATTGACTTACCTCTGAGAACCCCCCCAAGAGATCATTGTTCAACTCCTGGAAAGCCAGCCAGGGCCTCACTCGGTGATTTAACTCTTTCTGCACATCTCCAGCACCCCGGGCCGTGAGCCAGGCTGTGCTCCTGTGCACCAGCAATGCTGAACCTTGTGTTCAGGAGCTTCAGGACGGCTTGCAGTGCAACACACACACACTCAGATGCAGGAGAGGCACCAACAAGCACTGCAGTGCCTGAATGACCCTGGGCTGGGGAAGCTTGAGACAGCACCCAACTTCTTGCTGAAACACTACAGGAAAGAAATCTATGGATGATACCTTTTTTTTTCCCCTTAGAAAATTATTAGATGTATCCTAACTAGAATCCTCAGAGGGCTTCTGCCATGTACAATTAAAATTAGACTGGTTCCTTTGAAGAAAAAAATAGATAATAAGGTAGAGTTTAATTTGCCATCATGTCAGTAAGAATAAAAAAAATAGCTCTGACATTGTGGTTTGCTGCAATGAAAAAGTTATACATAGCATTTTATTCATCTATGTAAAATCATTTTTTCATGTAATGTTTTCTTAGTTAAGAATAGCCCTGATTTAGAAAAAGACAAGTTTATAGATAAAAGGCAGTGCTTGTCCAGATTTTCCCTTTCCCTTTCTCAAGCTTTGAACAAGTAACAGCTGTTTTAATTAGCTCTCAACACCTTTATATTGTCATTTGAACTGGGAGCATTCTCTGCATACATGTAGCAGTTATTTTAAACAGGAAGCATTTGCAAAGCAAATGATTGTGTTTGACAATCTCTCTGCAGCCAAGCAGCATTAAAAATGGTTTTGCTTTGGTTCCATTGGTTTTTAGATTTGATTTCCTTAATTCTTAGGATAGGAGTAAATGGCCTTAAAATCCATTTTGTATTTTGAAATATGGAGAGTATCTCCCAGCTGATGAAGCCAACAGGCTCAGCAGAGGTGATTTTGTGTCTAGGGAGGACAGACATAGCTGGGAATTTGAACTTTGGTGTTTCCAGCACCATTTCTGCAATGAGTTTTGTGTGGATTGGGCTGTTTGCTTGGGAGAAGATAAAGCGAAGTTGCAGGCTCTGGGCCTTCTATTTGTAGATCTCACATGCCAATTTTCCTCCTAAATGTGATTATTACATTTACAACACAACACTCAGCTAAAACTTCAAGAAAACTGGAAACTAAGTGTTACCTCCAGCAGAGAGCAAAATAAACACATTCCTGCAGTGTGTTTTTCCATGACCAGACTCAAATTTCACATCAAACAAATCTAGCAAGTGACAGGTCACAACACATGCCTTTAAAATACCAGCGAAAGGAAAGCTTCTTCAGCAGCAACCAGATAAACAAAACCAAACCCCCAAAATTCTGAACAGCCCCAGAGCATGTTATGGGCATACCCCAGGCAGTTTTCAGTTCAGTAGCCAGCCCACATCCAGCACTGCTTATTCTGCAGTCATCCCTTGTGTTTGGACAGGGACTGTCCTGCTGTCTGGATCTTAAGCCCTGTACTAAAAGTATTCTGTTTCTTGAGGTCTCCTGGGGAAAAAACAACCAAGCAAACCAAAACTAACATGCCACTGCATTACAAGTGTGGCTGAGGAGGAGCACAGGACAAGGAATAAGCTCACAGGTTTCCTTGCCTTACCAAAGGCATGGTCGAATGGAAAGGTTATTCTGGGACGTGACATTACCCTGAAGCAGCTGGCCCAGACTAGGTGACACGTGCTGTTAGCCCATGACAAATGAGAGGTAATCCAAGTTTAGTTCTCACAGAAAATATACTTTAAAAACCCTCAAAAACTAGTCTGGTTTAAGTAACTGAGCATTCAGAAAGTTCCCTGACCCGCAGGAAGGCTTCTCACCATCTGGCCCTACAATTTCAAAGTGACAGGCACAAAGTATTTGCCATGATTTGGACAGTGCTTGACTTTGCCATTTTAATAAATTGGCTTCCAAAGGAAAGATTTTTCTATTCAATGAAATCTCTTATAAGGGCCCAGAAAGACTTCAACCTATTGAAGAGTTCAAGTCAGCTTTTCAGATTTTACCCGTGGGATTGTGGAACAAGAGCATGGGACTCATTCAGAAGAGTTTCAGGCTATGGGAATTATATGCAAGCTGGAGGAATTGTCAGAGTCATAAAGATTTGTCATTAAAGTAAGTGAAGGTTTAGTATTATTACTTTATTGTTATTATTTTAATAATTTCTGGCTATAAAATTACGAGCTATGTGATCTGGATTGGCCCCATAAGACTTTCTGACCAGATAAAAGAGTCAAAGTGAGACATCAGTACTGGAGGCTTAATGTCCTATGGCTACAGGGGATTATCAGTGTGTCTGCTCTCATTTAAAAGACTTCTTGTTTCAGGGAAGTGGTCACAGCCCCAGCCCTGACAGAGCTCAAGGAGTGTTTGGAAAATACTCTCAGGCACAGGGGGTGACTCTGGGGGATGGTGCTGTGCAGGGCCAGGAGTTGGGCTCGATGATCCTGGTGGGTCCCTTCCAACTCAGCATGATTCTGTGATTTTAAAGTCTCGAGGCCTCACAGAGGGACTGGAAGGCCACCTGGGCCTGCCCCATGTCTGACAGCAGTGCTGGGCTCAGGGGGTCACTGCCCCAATGGGCACACCCCGCTCACAGTAACAGGGCCTGGCAGGAGCAGGTGAAGGGAGCTGACCCACATCTGTTTTATAAAACACCCATCACTTTCCTGGCAGGAGGCACCTTCCCTACAGCAGGTAAAATTACAGCACGAGCAGAGTTTCCCTGGGCCACAGAAGAGAGTGACAGAGCACCCCCCAGAGCTTCATCATGCTGAAGAAAACACACAGCTCCAGAGAGCCTCAGATGGACACATCCAAAGCGTGCGAGTACCCCCAGTAATTTCTTCATGTATTTAGTCACGTGCACCCTACAAACCCACAGGCTGTCCCCAGATGCAGTCTGTATGACATGGGCAGAGAGAACATCAAAGGAAAGGCTTCTCCAAGGAAGGGGTGAACCCCTCACCTGTGTGGGAGGTCAGGGAGCAGCCAGAGAGGAGTGGTTTTGCCTTCTGCTGTGCACAGGACAACAACACTGAAACACTGACATCTTTCCTCAGGCCTTGCTGCCTGATAGAACCAAGGAAAAAGGGTTATATTTGAACAATTTCAGGAAAACTTCAGCTGCAGACTGAAGGTGAAGCAGCAGCACACAAAAAAGGATTAAACACCACTATCTCTTTCTTTCATGATCAGCAGAATTCTCTTACCTTTCTTCCTCAAGACCCTCTGAGGAGATGCCCTCTTTGAGATCCAAGCTCCAAATTCTAGACAGGGCTGTAGCAGGTGACTCCACAACAGAACATGTCAAAGCTTATGAGTAGGTTTATACTAGGAGGTAAAAACATTTTTTCATTAAAACTCTTTTCCTTGCAAAATGAAAGCATGAAGACATTGTTGCACTTACTAGAACACAATTTCAGCAGAAGAAGATGAATATAACAATTAAAACCTATGCTGAACCTAGGAGCCCAGAGNGGCGGGAGCTGCAAGGGCTCCTGAGGAAGAGGAGGGCTATAAAAGCTGAAGGAGCAGCAGAGGTGCCTACTCAGAGCTTGTTGCTGGAGGGCAAGAGAAGGGTGCTCAGAGCTAAAGGAAGGAGAAGGTAAACTGCCTCACACTTTACTGGGCTTAAACAGATCTTTTCTTCTATTATGTAAGAAGAGTAAACTGGAAAAGGAGACTTTTATCTTCCAAAACCTATAGGAACCCTCTTTCCTTTGCATAAAATCTTCCATCCCATGGCACTTCAGTGGCTGCATGCTCTTAGCAGTTTGAGTCTGTGTTTGTTTAACCTGCATGTTTGCTTGTAGACTGAGCTGAGGGTCCCTTACAGCTGCTTCTGTGCAGTTCTGCAATCCAAGGCTTCAGCTGGCCATAAGCCTTCTCCTGGTTTCGCTGGGGTTGTATTATTGGCCTGTATTAGTATTATTGGCCTGGGGTTGTATTGTATTGGCCTGTATTAGTTTGTAGCACTGCTGGATGCCTCTGGTAAGAAAATAGTTGTAAATTCCCATCATCTTTGGACTTCAGTCCCCGCTCCCTGCTGCTATACTACACTATAGTGCTAAAGAAAGAGGTGTTTAATTAAGGAACGAGTAGTAAAACAGCTAATAACTGCAGGGATGAGCTGCCATGTGGGATATCTTGACCACAGATCCCAGCTGGTCACTAATAGCAGGGCAAATGCTTTGCTCAAAGCTATAAGAGGGTATTGTTGTTGTAGCTTTATACAATGAGTGAGGACAAATAGGTGTGGGGCTCTGTGCAGCTGATGTACTCACAATTAACTTCCACAGAGTATTTTCTATTACTTTTTCCCTATTCGGGGGGGGGTAATCCACCTACTTAAAAGAGGTGTTGTGGTGCTAAATTAATTAATTTTAGTAATGTGCTTTTATAGCACTGCTTGCTCTACTATGAAAAAGTTAATGATCAGCCACTCCTATTGCTTGAATTAAGCTTTCAACATCCCATTCAGATTTTAGTTTACCCTCTTTAGATGTTGTAATGCTTTTTCGTTTGACATTTCTTCCTCTTCTCCTGGCAATCCTCAAAACCCTTACAACACGGTAAAATACCCCAAACCAGGAAGGGAGTCTGTTATTTCTGAGGGAATACAATGATCTTTCACAACCAGCCACAGAGCTCTGTTCTAGCTAGCCATGCAAAGGCAGATTTGATCTGAGGCAGGCTCCAATACCTACAACTCAGCAGAAAGCAGAGCCAAAATGAAGCCATCTGTGCAGGTGGCACTCATCCAAAGGGAGGGGTGTGAAGGTTGTCCTGAGGCCTCACCTGTGGCCCTGCCTGAGGAGCTGCCCCAGTGCTTCCCTGCAGCTGGAGGCCAGAGGGTGCTGGGACAAGGGGGAGGACCTGGAGCTGAGTGTGCATGAGGCTTGCAGAGACCCTTCTCAGTTGGGGTGAGTGCAGGTGAATCCACTCATGGGGACGATTGTGCATCTAACAACAGGGCCTGGTTTCTCCTGTTCCCTGCCATGAACTCTTCAGCTTCCTCTGAATATTCTTTTCCCTTTTCCTCTTACCAGTCCAAAAGGCAGTGAAGTGTCACAGTACTACCATGGCCTGGTCTGCCAAACAGGATGCCAGTGAGGCAGGGCAAGGACAGAAGGTGCTATTCTCCCTGGACTTTAAATCCTCTGAATCTGTCTTTAGGAAAAGCTGTGGTTTTTGTTAACCAGATTAGTTTAGTACTAATACACTTCATATTTACTCCATTGACAAATATAGGTGTTCTCTCTAAGGTCTGGGTCTCTATTCAAAAACCCTGCTCCTAAGCCTCACATGAACATGGCTCTCAGCTGAACCTGGGCACTTCCCAAAAGGCATTTATGGCAAATCAAGTGATGTGCTGTGACTGAAATCTGTTTATCAGCATACTTGGGAGGAGTGTGTTGCCTCTTCATCCTTTCACAAAAATAGCGAGGACTGGGCAGTGTCTGATGGCTCTGACTGTGCCTTGTTCTGTCCTGCCTGAGGTGCTGCACAAGCTCTCAGTCACTGATGGCACTTGCACAAAAACAAGTGTCATTTTCCCTGTGCTCTGATGTGAGCACAGCCACAGCTAGATTTAATCACACTTGTAGCTCACACCTCGTAGTTTACAAAAAGCTTATGTTCCAAGAGGGAGGAGAATGTACGGAGAGGAAAAAACCACTTCAGTTTTAAAGGCAAGAGTAGACAGAGCCCAAACTTTTAAAACTATTTGTAAGAAATACATGGAAAAACATGCAACTTAAACTAAGGGCAGGAAGCCAGAAAACCCAAGGACAGCACCTCAGAGGGACAGTTCCAGTTTGCTGTTGGAAGGGTCCTCAGCTGCTCTGGACAAAAGTGAGAAGCTCCCACTACAGGGAAGGTGCCAGGCTCACTGTGTCTGCTGGAGCTGAGAATTGATCTGGTGCGAGGTGGCAGAAGTCAGCAGGTCTGAAGTCTGATTTTTAGGTGAAAAATTGCACTGTGGAAGCAGAAAGCTACAGTAAAAAAAACCACCACAACACTGATCCACTAGCCAGGAAAGAACTCATCAGAGACATATAAATACAACTTCACACACTTTAATGTGTAAACCACTCAACAAAATAAATTATGCTATGCTGGCAAAGTAGTAAAAGGCCTTAAGAAAATTGAAAAAGCTTATAGTAATGAAAGATTATTCCCAGTGCAATAGAAGGAATGTGTATCACACTAAGTGATGGTGCTTTGTCTGTGAAAATCAGCCAAGTGAGAGAGGAGCAAGGCCAAGGGCAGGCAGAAGTGATGCTGGACACATATTTACCTTGGCTCCCTGCAGTCAGCAACAGGCTCAGGGCCACACTTAAGGCAAGATGTATCTCCCTCTTTCCCTACTATCACTGCTCACAGCAGGGATTTCTTTTGCTAATATGCTACTGTGCAGCTCTAGAATTGGAAACTGATTAATTCCCAACAGGCAAAAGGGATTCCTAGAGAGCAGGCAGTGTAGGTGAGCCTGGGGATCACAAGGGCTGAATCTACAGCATCACTTAGGGTGCTTGGTTAGGGCAAAGTGATTCAAGATGACTTAAAATCCCTGGCAGACACTCTATTTGTGCTGTGTATCCCCATGTGATTTAGCATCATCCAGAACAAAACCCAGCATTCATTGAAGTCTGAGGCCAGATTTCATCAGTAAGAATACTGGGCAGGACTAGTGTGTCTCTCCCCCAGGAGCTGATGCCTGGGAGTGTCTCCTGTGCTCAAAGGGGTGTCTGTTTTGCAGTCTTGCAGTCACACAATCACTTCATGGATCTGACCTCCTCTTTGGCACACAGCAATGCAGGAACACCACAATATTCCAGGAACAGATGAAGGATAAATCCCTTTGCTTTCCCTCCTCTCCCTTCACAGGCTGAACCTGTTCTTGCCTTCAGGCAGGTGATGAGCTCCTGAACTGACACCCAAGAGAAGACCAACCTGTACAAATAGAATGGGCTTTGCTGCAGCACAGAGAGGGGAACAGCAGGTTTGGGTCTTTCTGCAGTGAAGCAGGAGAGTCCTTAATCATGATCTCAGGAACAGCCACAAGCAGATGACCAAAGGCCTGCTCAGCCCTGGTTCCTGCTTCTGACAGTGGCCAACAGCAGATGCTCCAGGAAATACAAAGCAAAGGTAAGCACAAAATGATACTTGGTAGTGTATTCCCAACTTTCAGTGCTTTGGGCTTAAGTTCTGAAGTAGAGGTGATGATCTGTATTTGACAGGTTTCCCCCCTAAAGGTTTCTTTTGGGATCTGTGTGAGCTTCCAGACTGTGTTCTCTGGCAAGAAATTTTGCAGCTCAGCTAACGCTGGTGTGAAGAGGAGCTCTTGGTTGTGAATCTGCCTTGTGCTAGTTTCATTTGATGCCATCCAACTTTCATGCTAATGGAATGCTCAGTTACTCCCTGAGAGCCTTTCCACCTTCCCTAAGTTTGGGCTTCTCCAGTTTCCACCTCAGGCTGGACACAGCCCTCCATGTACTACAGATTGTCTGCTCTCTTGGCAGGCTGGAAGGGCTGACCCTGAGGAGCCTGATGGCTTCCTAGAGTATGCCAGGGCACAGAAAACTCAGAACTAATACAGAGGTTGTGCCAGTCTGCCCTCCCTGTGCCCAGTTAAAACCTTGTCAAAGAATGAGGGTGCTCAGGAAACGCCAAGTGCCCGTGTCAAATGGTTTTGAGTTGGTTAGTGCTTCCCTCAGCTAATGCCAAATTTGAAGATGATGGTGTAGCTGACTGCTGAAGGGACAAGGGGTAAATGTGGTGGCTGCATTTTACTCCCTAGGTCTTGCAATTGAGGCCAAAAGGGGATTCAAAGAGATCTATTTTGTACTTATGTGCCCCTGAAAGAAAATAGCTGATGAAGCAGTCACAGAGAGAGCAGCTGAGCCTGTAGCTTACACCTGACAGTCCGTGCAAGCATTGATTATGATCAGTTGTGCACCTAAAGGAGAGTGATCAGGGGCAGGTCTTGATCATTTGCATGACCCTGGCAAAACCATTTCTATTTCAACTCTGCTGAATAATAGAGATAACAATCTAGAGACCACTCTGGTACAAGTTTTGGATAAACATCCAGGAGGTGCAAAGTGTGCTGGAGTGGTTCTGGGCTCTTGTGGATGCTGGACAGCCTGCCAAGGTGTGGCTTAGTGAATGGGCAGTAATTCCACTCGGTGCAGGTGGTGCAGTGAAAGCACACTGGAGTGCTGTGTGCTAACTGCTCCATCAGTGTCACCTGGATTTATTATTAGCATTTACAACAATAGCATTAGAGGATCACGAGAACTTTCAGCAGTGGAAGGTGATCAGCAAAAGGGCATGGAAAGAACTCTCCTGGATAGGGTTCTTAGGCTCTGCAAAAGAGCACATGGCTAAGTGAGAAACCTGAATTTTGCACTGAATTCTTCATCCCAGCCTTGCTGGAGCACAGAGATGAGCACCACTGGGTCAGACCAAGGATTTGTCTGTCCCTTACACTGCCTCTGACAGTGGCCAAAACCTGATGCCCAGAGAAACAAAGAACAGCATGACCAGTTAGCAACACCCCTTCTGCAAAGCCCCAGCCATTTGTTTGACTTTGGAAATTGCTCAGTCAGGCATATTTTCTATGTATTTATTAACTCCCAGGAAACTTCTCATCCATGAACCTTTCCAGGTTACCTGGGAACTCAAAGCTCTTCCCACCCCCAGTGTCACACAGCAAGTTCTGCAGCTGGACTGCTCTGCATGAGAAGTCTGACAGGGACTGAAAAAAACTTAGAAGGGCTGGAAGTGCAGAGGGTAAAACTTCTGGATTTCTCTTCAGTGTCTGGGTACCAGGTTTAAGGAAACAAACTTCTGAAGCCCAAGGGGAGAATGTAGTTCTAAGATGATACTCCCTGGCCCAATGTGTTAATGGGCTGGGCAGGTGTGCAGTGCCAAAACAAAAGCCATGGATCCAGAAGAGAGCAGTAAGGCCATCAAATCCTGCCCCTACAGCTGCAGCAAGTGCCTGCCTTTTACAGGTGCATGGCACATGTGCTCCCTGTACCCCCACTCAGTGCAGGGCACAGAACACTGCCTGGAGCCCTACAGCACCTACTGAAGTGCCTTGCAATAATTAGCAGAAAAAATTAAGGTGAATCATTTAATGGCTCCCAACAAATTCCCAGGCACCAGCCCCCTTGCCTCTCTGTTCAGCTAGAGGAGCAATCTGTTCTCTTAACAGGAAAATCCTGCCCAGCAATCCCTGCACTGACCTTCAGTCCCCTCCTCACCTTCAGACATACTGGAGGCCTAAGAAGAAAGGAAAGCAAGTCTTTAACTTAATCACCCAATTATCTTGAGGTAATCACCCAATTATCTTTGGATACAGTAATTTTTTATTTCTTATTCCTCCTATCTTCTTAACAAATAGCTTCCAGAAAACAAACCTTGCTGTGACTACAGCAAACAAACAGACAGACCCCCTGAGCAGATAAAAAACCCCATTAAGGGCAGACGTCAGCCTACAGCTCCTTACCTCTCCTACCCTGGAGAGCTGAGAAGGGCAGGGCTGTGGGAGCTGCAGCACCTGCCAGAGCTGCACTGTGCTCAGCAGGCCAGAAATCACCTCTGCATGCTCGGACTTTGCTGTCCTTGGCCAGCCAAAAGGAAGGGGGAGCAAAGCTGGGGAGGACCTGCCTCAGCAGAAGGGCCCGAGGGAGTCACTGGAGGATGAGCAGTGAGTGTGTGAGTAGTCACACTCGGTTGAGGCTGCTTCTGAGTGCTGCTGGATGTCTCACAGACTGCAGGACTTGTGACACTCAACCACATCCCCTGCAAGCTGATGCAGCTCCTCCTGTGCAGGGAGAGCTGCCCTGTCCCTGTGCAGGGAGAGCTGTCCTGTTCCTCCTCCTCCTGCAGGAGCAGGAAGGATTCACAGAGGTCTCCCCACCCCAGAGAGTCCCCAGGGCTCCTTTCTTTAGAGGGCTTGTGGGAGAAGGCACCATCATCTAACTGATTTTCATCACATGATGAGATCTGCCAATTATTTAGAAACTAACCCCAGACACTCTATAATTGGAAAATGTAAATGTGATACAAAGAGCACAGGGATCCACAAAATTTTACAGGGAGCTGTAATTGAGGACTCAGAAGAAAAATGTAAAGAAATTCTGTTGTAATATGTAGTGCATAACTAATATTTAAAATATTGGGTGGTGGAGGCAATCACATCTGATCATCTAGTCAGAATGACCAGCTTATATTTAATGACTAAGATGCAAATTTAATCATATACTCATAAACGGCTGCTAATTGTAGGGTTTTTTTTATAACCTGTGAGGATAATTTGAATACTCAGTGCTAATACCTGGAATGCCATGTAATCCTTATTATACAGCCAAGTTAAAAAATATTAATCCCAATGGGGACTAAAGAATGCTTTTTCTTTTTTAATGTCAAAGGCAAGAAGATTTCCTATGAAAATCTTCACTGTGAAGTGTCATCACCTGGCTGCCTATCTAAAACTTTAGGTAAGTGTGGGGATGGGGGGTGAGACTGCCCTCCATGGCCTCAGCCCCCTGCAATACAGAGGGATGGCACCCAGTTTGGTAATTCTATCTAATGGTGGAGGCTGCTTTTCTTTAAAGCTGAAAGGCAGAGCTGCTATCTCCAGGGAATATCCCCCTCCCAGTTTAGCATCTTTAAAGGGTACCTGAAATACTTGTCCAGGCAGTCACACAGCTCATGTCTGTGTGTTCACTCAGTCTCTGACTTTGAGTGTTTTTGAAAAGTTGTTAATTTATATTTTTTTTATCTTGAAATCCCTAAACAGGCCAATACCTGACTCCCCCAGAGCTTTGTTCCAGTATCTGCTGTCTCAGTGAAGGAACTGGCTGGAGATCCTCCCTGTGTTGGGGTAAGGTCCTTGTTGTTCTGGAATATCCTTCAAGATGGGACAAAACCAGATATCTGATGTCCAGGAGGTGGTTCTGGGCTCCTCTGCAGGCCAGAGGACAGGCTGTGGGGTACCAGTGCTGTACAAGAAAGGACTTGAGATGAATGAGCAATGTGCTGTGGTCTTTTCACTGTAACCTGTGCCCCCCTTGCTGTGGGGGTGGGCGCGATGCAGGACCTGCCTCTTGGGAATGTTTGGTGCTGCAGAACGGGATGTTGTAGCTCTGTGGCCTGATTACAAACCAGCTGCTCAGGCTGAACAGTCAGAAAGGAGCCATCACAACTCTGCTGTCCCATGCTAGGCTCGCCCTGAATCACAGCTTCACCTTCTCAGTTTGATTTTCTCAAGAGCTGGGATACATTAGCATAACCATTCTTGCATCTCCTAATGTTCAAATTTTCATCTTAGCCTCCTGCAGCCTTGATCCAAAAGCTTTTCATATTTATACCAGAAATCAAGATTTTTATGTAAGCAGCAGCAAGGGATTTAGTTTGCATATATAAATATACAACAGTCTCACTACTCCGGCTGTAGTGCAAAGCGAATCCGTGACACGGGTTGTGTTCTCTTAGCTAAAGGCAAAGGCATAAGTTAACTGACAATGAGTTATCCTATTGTAGAGCCTTCAGGATGGGGATTATCACTGCTAACACACTGTCTTATCCTGCATCCACTACACAGAGCAAACTTCTTTGGGAGATTTGGAACACAGGCAAGCAGTAACGTGGAAATTCATTAGGCGGCACCTCAAAGCCTGAAGTGTGTGTGTGTGTGTGTCTCATCCATTTCAATGGGAATCTTGCCTGCAGGAGAAGCAAACTCATGCAAATGCTGTTAGATCATTTTAATAGACTAAAAATCTACGGGGATTCAGGAGTGGCAAGCAGACACCTTGAAGACATCTCACGGCATAGTATGTAGGTTGGAATCCAACCCAGAGTAAATAAATGCTGGCCTATCCAGTGACAAGAGTAGAAAGACTGTGATCTAAAAAAAAGGGACAGAATAGGGACAAAACTGGAGTTCCTTCTGACAAAGCAAATCTCTTCATCAGACTGTAATCCTAAAGTCTGGAAGAATTGAAATATGTCACCATCCTAGAGTTTGCATACCAAAATTAATCCTATTTAGTACATTAGATCTTTATCTAAACCTCTTTGTACAGGGGATGAAAGACTTGACCCTGAGAGAAGGATTTCCAAGATGCCTTCAATTGCTCTATCAGTGCTTGTTATTTGAACATGGAAAAAAGAAATCCCCCAATTTTACAAATCAAACACTTCTAGGCATAAACTATGCTTGAAGGCTATCTGTAGGCAAGCTGCTGAAGAATTAGGGCAATAAATCACTGTGCTGCTTTTCCTTACTCCCTCTGCTAGAAGCACGCTCTCAGTGCTCAGAAGGGATTTCCAGGTCTCTTCTACTAGGCAACCCTTCTTAACAGGCCCACGTATTTAGGACTGTCTAGCTTACCTCTGCTTGCTTTGGGGCCTGATCTGACTAAAGGGCTGTGAGGAGAAGTCTTCAGTGAATGAAATCAGGGAGTTGTGGCTGAAGTCTGGCTGCTCCCATCTCACTCACACAACAACTCTGTTTCTGGCTTTGGTGGGCTGTTTGTGGGTAGGAGGCCACAGAAACTGGTTCGTGTTGTGGTGCAGAGAAACTTGCTGGCAGAAATTCTGTCTTCAAGAACAAATAGAAAAACATCGTTTCTAAGAGGTAAGATGAATGAGACTCCCCAGAAACAAAGGACTTCTTAACACTGGTCTTAATATTTAAAAAAGAATGCCCTGGAGGGCAATGCTTCTGATTTGCTCCTTCCTCGCGTGCTACTGCTTTTATCATAAAAAAGAGAAACATTTTTACACCTGACATCACCACTCTTTCTTTTGAGCCCATTACCTTTACTAATGGTAAGTTCAAAGAAAGAAAATTTTGCTCCCAAAAATAAATTAGATACGTAACATTTTCATAAATTAGCACTTGAAAAACAAATGAACACTGTACTGAATGTGCTTACTTCCAGTGTCGTTGGCATTGCTTTGTGATTTTTTTCAAAGCTCTTAACATGGCATTCTTTGCATGATATCTTGCAAAAATTCTCTACAAAAGTACCAACTTTACACATCTATCAATTAAACAAGCTGTATTCAGGGAGGTAGTTGCTGAGGGTTTCCTAATAGGTAATGAGGAATTCTGTGAGATGGTTGACAACTAAGGCAGAGAGAAAGCAGGGAAAAGAGTGCTTGCACGAAGTTTAGAGCATACTGAAAACCTCACAGACATCCTGCTGTTTACCTACATTTTTCCTCCCTGTGTCTGTCATGACCAATTAGTTTCATGTCCCTTGGGTAATATCATGCTAATTAAATATTAGAAACCGTGGGGAAAAGTGGCAAGAGGTTTTTCTTTTTGCTGTGCAGTTTTACAGTAAGTGACAAGCACCAACCTTCCAATAGCATATACAAATTCTGTAGGATTTCTTTGTGACATTCCCAACCATAAATCCTAACGTGCTAGGCAAATATGCAAAAGTTCAGTAAAATTCAATGAATGCTAGCACAACTGAATGCTTACAAGCAGCATTAAAAAGGGAAGAATGCAATGCAAAATTAAGGAAGTTTCTTCCAAGAGCTAGGAGACAATTTGTAACTAAACAGTTTTATTGACTTTTTTTTTTTCCAAAATAAAAAACACAAAATAACCACCAAGATTAAAGGCCATAGACAGCATTAACCAAATGAACCAGCCACTTGGTTATAGTAGCTGATAACTAGAATAACTGGATATTATTGCATATACCTCAGGTTCATTTATATATCCATTACAGTTTGGCAAGATTACAATCATACAGTAGCTTTGGTTGTGTAAAACCTAGTAGCAATACTTACTTAAAATGTGACTGGTTAACATTTTACAACAACAGCTATTTATCTCAGTCTTGACACGTCTTCTCTCATTCCATGTTCTTGTCCACGTTGTCACTGACCAAGAATTAAGGAGACATATTTGCAACCATCATTTATAGCCCTTCTTTATCACCATGTGGTGATGAATCTCAGAGGGGTAGGAATCTCTCACTTGCTTTCCTCATCAAGGGTTGTGGAGCAGCCTCTCCTGCCGTGCTGGGTGGCTCCTACCATCCCGTGGTAGCCTCAGCCGAGCAGAGTCCGTGCAGAACACAAATATGTCGAGGTGTTTATGGCTTTCAGGCCAAAGCCTTTCCTGACCTACAGTGCTGGGGGGTGACTGTACTGCCTTGCCTTTGGATACAGAGAAAGAACCACGAACAAACAAACAGCTTTTCACATTGGTGTGCTGAGCTGCCAGCACAGAACAGCATTAACAACCCTAATACACAATACTACCTTGGTTACAGAGTTGTGCCTGAGACACTGCACAGGATTGCATGTGTATGTTCTACAGTCTATGTATTTTAGTTTTGGTCTTTTAAAAAACGCTCTCATCCTTATGTACTCTAGTGTAACACTGCAGCTTTAGAGTAATGGTTGATAAAAAGTCATAAACACACAGGCTATTTGGAAACACTGGAAGCTTTTTCTTGTCTTGCACCACTTGTGCAGAACTCCTGCCTTTCCACCATGAGTTTGTCCCCAGCATTCTGGGAACATCTACTTCCAGGGGAAATATATCACCTACTTAAAAATAACCTAAAACTCTGAGTTCTACCTGGGAAAAGCTATAAAAGAATTTGGATCAAACTGAAGTAATCTTGTATGTGAAGACCCTTCTTCACTTACAAAATGCTGGAACACTAGATAACATCTACTTGTTTTTGCAGCCCTTTCATTTGCTTGCACTGAAGCAAAAAGGAATTCAGCATGAGGAACGGCTGCATGGTGAAGATCCTGCAGAACAAGGTAACTGCCATGCAGTAATTCAAATGCAAGCAGTGTAACTGCTTTTTGCATTCAGATCCAGAGTTGTATAAGGATATAAATTAATAAGCCCTTCTAAATGATTTTAGAAATATCCTCTTTGATCTAGACATATAAAACCTCTGAATACTTAGAATCACTAGATTTCACATGGCCCACGTAGTCATAATTATTTGCACTTACATGGCAAATATTAGAAATACATTTGCCTGCAGTTGAACAGGTAATTATACTGTCTATTATTCAGCTGAGCAAAGATCAAGCACTCTATATCTTGCAGTTATTGGATCTTATTCTAACCCTTTGCTTTAGAAAGGGGAAATAACCATCTAATTATATTACCAGTGCACAGTACTTAGTTTGAAAAAGACAACCTATAGTAGGCAACTAGATTTTTTTCCTAAGATGACTTTTTATGAGATACTCTAAAAGCAGTCTCTTATGACTGAAGATTGTCTATTTCACTGTACTCGCATAGTAAAAATAGTTAAAATCTAATTACAAAGCTGCTACATGGTTATTTTGTGGTCTGTAAAATAAAACAGTATCCAGAATTTTATCTGAACAAAATACACCAGACAGTATAAAAATATTTCCCAACTGGAGATTGAAACATTAATGCTGGATTTGGTATTTTTTGTATAAAAAGTAATGCAATAATGGTTGACATTTATCTGCTTACCAGTCAAAAATATACATATGACTTTGAGGAGCTGTCCCAGGCTCATTTTGAGTGAGCTTGTGCTTTTGACCCTAGCAGTAATAAATGCACACGTGGAACACAGTTTCCTGAAAACCTGAACTACATCTTATTTCTAACAATAAGACTAATTTCTGGCTATGGATTTCCACTTATTTGATTTGTTCAGGCAACTACAGCAGAGGAATTCCAGAAGCACCACTTCCGCTTTGAATGATGTTTGTTCAGTGCAACATCCTCCTTTTCTCTCTCCTTTTTAACTCGCTGGTAGTGATCTTCTTCCTTTAAATACCACACAGGCGGCCACCGATGCCTCTCAAAATATTCTTGATTATCTGATTGAAAAGAAACAATGAAAAAAATCCCCAAAGATGCCAGTGAGATACACAAATCCCAGAAATGTCTTGCAAAAAGCTATGCAGGTAATTATTTATCCACTCTCTATGCTGGCTGGCTTATCAAGGATTCACCCAGTTTCCTCAAATGCCTTAAGTGTGGAAAGACTTTGAAAGTGGTTACACACAAGAGGCATAAGTCCACCAAAAACTATAAAAAGCAAGCCCTTTACAGAGTGTATTTTTCATTGCAGAGCCTGAAAAGAGCTCTGTTCCTTTTAGCATCACTGCATTAGGTAAAGAACATGATGCTTGCCCAGCAATCAGGCTAATGATTGTGACCTTTCTTTGCAGATAAGAATTTATGAATGCTGTTCAAGATAGCACAGAGGTTCAGTCTCGTGGCTTAGCTACGTGAGCTCATCTTTGTCTTTATGTTTAATCAACTGGGTGGGGAGAAAGAAGGAGAAAACCTGATGAAAACTGGGGGGGAAGTTGACCATACCTGAAGATTTAGCTTTGATTTCCTTGCGGAATTTGGAGCAAACGCTGTTGTAATTGGTGCAGATGTAGTGCAAGCACCAAGCTGCCAGCTGGTTAGCATTGTGAAACTGTGAAGAAAAACAAAGAGCTTATTCAATTTCCTGGGGTTATCATTCATTTTGCAGCCCCTATTAACAGCTGAAGCTCGGATGGTCCCAGCAGATGGTACCTGGCCATACTCTCCCAAGAGTTCATTCTGCCTGTGTGCTCTCATCTGGGATTATAAACACATCGTAGTGGGGTAGGTACTGGCCACATGGGGTATTCTAACAGCAGCTAGAGATATTGCTCCTGCCTTCAACCAAGAGAAGGAAATAAAAGAAAATTTCCCTTCTTAAGATATATAAATGAAGTGAAGTGAGCTGCTTTATCTTGGGAGGGGTTCAGTTCTGGTTTTGCAATAGGATTAAAGGTGCTGCAAGAGAGGCCCCCGAAAACAGCTGCAGGAAATCTTGCATGGTGGCCAGCTTGTGCAGTGTTTCAGTGCTACTTCAAGCCAAGCTGCAGCTGACTCATTGTTAGTGTGAAATCAAGAATAATAAAGTTTAAAAAATATTTTGGCTTGTTCTACTGTATCTGAGAGTCTGCTGCATTTTGGGAAGCAGAGGTGTGCACTTTAACTGTGAGCTGGCAGCTCTATCTTTTAATTATTTACGGGACTCAAGAAATACTGAAATGTATTTGAACATAAAGAGGATTTACACATACTTTGAATTATCATGTGATTGACTTTGAGTAGCCAGTTTAAGTATTCAAAAAATGTTGTCTTTGCAGTACAGGTCTAAATATATCTCCAAGAACTGAATTGAAAGGATCACAAGAATCGATCACCATTACAAAGCTGAACAGCTTCATTACCTTGCTTTTCATGTTATTGAACCATGGTCATGAGGACACAGAGCTTGCAAGTTCCACAATCAAGACAAACTAAAATATATATTTGAAAGCCAACTCCTCTGAGGTTACTTAAAGGGATATTTTACCTTTGAACTAATGAAAAATCCTTCTTTAAAATAGAAGATAAAACTAAGTTTTATCATCAGTCACTCTCAGAACTGCAGACTTTGAGCCACTTAGACGCCATGCTCAGAAGCAGTAAGGAGCTAAAAGCAAGTCCTGCAGCTGAGCAGGATCTCTTCAGAAGGCTGTGTACACTGACCTGTGCCAGTTCCAAATAGGAGAGGACTTCTCCATCTATTGCAACGCCGCTCATGGAGGCCTTGGTCAGCTCTTGCACTGCATGCTGCTCTGTGAGGGGAAAACTCATCACTCACAGGGGAAACAGTCACTCTGCAAGCTCACAGCTTCTACAGGTAGCAAAGAACCAAGGCAGCATGTCCTCCCTCCTCTGGGTGCTAACCAGCCTTAGGCAGGGGTCACAGTCACACTGATATCCTTTGCAAGCTCCCACTGGGGGGGAAGTAAAATTCTGACCTTAGAGCTGAAGAGGTGGCTGATCTTTAGTGGCTGAAGATGTGGTTCATAACCATGTGCAGAAGGACAAAGTTCAGCAGCCACTAGTCTCTCTCTGGCATGGGTACAATATTCAGTATAAATTAGAAATATGGATCAGCTGTCTCCTTTGGGTCATACGAAGTTTTTAAGCAACAGTGCACTTGCCACTGAACTGTGGATTTATTAATGAGTATACACACAGCACTGATAGAGAAAAGGTCACTTCAGGCCCTCTTTACATTTTCAGCTCACTTGTTCCTAGGGATTCAGATGAAGGCTGACCAGCACCCCTAACAATCACCTCAGTTCAAGCTTCTCCTCAACCCTTTCCTAGAACCATTTCCTAGAATCTTAAAAGTCTGAGTGTTTTTTGGGAAACATTGTCAGTTGGTTTGATTCTGCTGGGTTCAGTTGTTAGCAGTAGCCTTTGGACTCAAAATTATTTCACCAAAAATTAAATGGAATGAAATATTCTTAATACTATAAGGATGTTTACACTGCAATTACGTTAAAAAATACCCAAAACTTCACCTAAAATGTGCATATAAAATCGGGCAATAAAGATTTGGTCTGTCTGAACCAGTCAAGACAAGAGACACAGTCCTGATGCACAACCGAAGGAGAGCCAGGCTTTGGTATGAGATTAAATTTTGCCTAAATGTAGTCCTGTGGGCAGGTATAGCTTTGTTTCATCTGTCCCTGAGTTTTGGCCTTGGTCATGTGTTCAGAACAAAGCCAAGTTACTGACAAAGAGAAACGAACACAACAAAACCCCAACAACCCCAGAGGTCTGGGATGTGTTTGGATTTCATTTTAAAACTTTAGTGGTATTCTAACCTGTAATTTTTCTCTAAATATGGGATTGAAAGGGTTTTCTTCCTGAAATGAGGGTTGAATCCCCATGTATATACAAAAATATCTAATTCCCATCTAGTGCAAAGGGATCTAGACAGCATTTCTAAAACCATGATCATCTAGATTGGTTTTGAATTGGCTCAGTTACTTTCTTTGAACAGAAATGTAAAGTGGAACACTTCATTCATTACTTAATGGAAAACCCAGAGTCCTTCCTGTTTTTAGGTAAATTAACAACAGCAGAATGGATATTACAA
Source organism: Daphoenositta chrysoptera (assembly GCA_013397915.1). NCBI lineage: Eukaryota > Metazoa > Chordata > Aves > Passeriformes > Daphoenositta > Daphoenositta chrysoptera. Next base: position 314,783 of record VZRO01003786.1, on the reverse strand, counting down.
TCCACAGACATTATCCTCAATGCTAATCAGAAGGTTTACTCTCTGTTTTTAAAGCACAGAAAACTTCAATGTTCTCAGCTGGTTTAGCACAAAACTAAAAAAGGCAAGAGAAAAGCAAATACATTTCTCTGTGTAAAAATACCAATTTGCATTACAGTATCCCTTTCAGAAAAAAAAAATTTTTTTTCTGACACTTGAGAAAATCTTATGTGTTCCAAAAATCATTAAAGCACATTTCAGCTGTTGCAGAAGACACTGCATTGGACAAGGCCACAAATTCTTACCTGCTAGAGCAATCAGGTGAGGAAGGCAAAACCTATTTGCCAATGCAATCAACTCAAGTGTGTCCAGTTCCTGACTGGAGGACAGTTGCTTGGTATACAAATAATCTAGAACTGCTTGCATGGAGGTCTTGTTTATGTTGGGAAGAACTACCTGGAAAAGATAGTTGAGAAAAGAGTTTCTAATTGTGAAGGGATTTTCATATAGCAGCTATATTTCACTTCTCTCACTTTGCTGGACTGCCTCTTTTTCTCTTCAAGTTATTTCAGAAATGCAGGCAGAACATCTTTCAAAACAGAAATTTCCCACTGAAGTTCAAGAAGCTGCCAACAGGTAAGCATTGCTCCAGAGTCAGATCCTCTGCCAGGTTATATCCAAGCTGGAATTGGATCCACATCAAACAGTGAATCTGTTCAATGCTCTCAGCCTGCAAATGTACAGCTACACATAAAAGTCACTGAGCACTTCCTATGCCAAACCTCCCTTGGTGGACTCCTTGAGGAATGCAATCTATCTGCTCCTGGCAAGGAAAACTCTGCGGGTTCTTAGAATAACAGAAAACAAAGGATAACAATAAAACCACCCCTCTCAATCTTTTGGTAAATAACCAAATTATCCAGGTAAACAAGGTTGGGAAGGAACTGAGAACTGAAGAAATGAGGAAAAAACCTGTAAGCCCTTTTTCCCACACACATGTCATGAGTGTAACCAGCATGGAAGCTACCAAGACTAGGACAAGAACTGTCTAATTCCTCATGCTAAAGCACAAACCTTTCATGCACATCAGCCACTCTGGGAAGCAGCTCAGGTCTCCAAGTGAGAGCAGCTGGCTGTGAAACTCATTCATTATTGATATATTTTTGTTAATGCAGTGAACTGTAAATTTAATGAATGAGTTTATATAATTTTCCCAAAATACAGAAGAGGTAATATGTAAAAATAGATGGTTTTGTTCTTTGTAAACCATTCCATTCATGTCTACCTATATTTTAAAACTTCCAAAAGCATTACTGAATGCTTTAAACTCTACAAAATGGAAGCTAAATATTTTAAATTGGAAAGATGAGCTAAGACTGTTAAGCTAATCATTAAAAATAGGCTGGTAGAAAATAAATGCATATTCTTCATTGCCAAATGCTGCTTACTAGAATCAAACTGTGTATTTTTAATGAACCACTTGTTGAGTATGCCTCTGGGAAAGGAATTATGTTTACAGCTGTATTAGAAGAAGCTAGAAAAATCTAAGTAGAAAAATAGCTATCAGAATATTAAATACAAAAAATGTGACACTTCATATGAGCATATAAGTATGGAAAGCAACAAGAAAAGCAAAACAAAAAACGCCTGGGTATGGATAAGGCACAAGAAAAAATATCAGCAGAGTGTTTGGAAATTGAAAAACAGACCATAAAGGCACATGAAAATACAAGGCTTATTCTGCAAAATCTTACTCAAAGTATTGAGATCTTTTAAACTGTATTGCATACCTGCTTTACTCCAAGGACAAGATGATGCATTACAGAGTCTGTGCTGAGTTTCTACTAAAGTTAGTAGAATTTCTCCTAAAGTTAGCTCAGTTTCTACTGTGAAAACAGCTCCCTTTTCTAGTTTAACACTCTACATTCTTTAACTGTTTTTATCTTTAGTTCCTTTATTAATGTCCCTGCCCCAAGTATTCTTTGCAGTGATTTTGATTATATAAATACATATTCACAAAACCTAAAAAATTATTTTAAAGAAATCCACAAATTCATAGTTCATTTCCCTCCCCATATTTAATATTTTACAGGACTTTGGGTTTAAACACACACTCCCATGCTGGAGGAAGACTTGTGCCTTGGAGAAAGCATGTTGTTTTCCAGGGCAACCTTATTTAATGCCTTAAGAAGAAAAGCATCCCAGGCTGGCAAGGAAGAATAAATCCCTGATTCTAGGGTTTGTTGCAACCTTTCAAATAGATGATGCTTCCCTCACCCTAATCCATCAGACACTGTAAACAAAACAGACAAAAACAGACAAATACCTCACTGTTGGAGCTTTCAACAAATGATCCTCCAAACATAGCAGACATCCACTCACAGCTGCAGATCAGCAGTGGCTTGTGGGCCTTGATGCTTCCATCGTCCAATTTAAATGTCACATCTGCCATGGGAACAAAGGCACAGGAGTGCTGCAAGTCTGTGTTTCAGGGGTAACCTTGTCTCAAGAGTGTGTTTCACTTGCATGATGTTAACCAAGGACTTCCTGCATTTCCCATGATCCTCACCCCAAAAATAACTCTTGTCTTTTAAAGAGTTAAATGAAAAGCCTCACTTGTAAAGGGGGATACTGGATGTTTGACATTTTTGAGAATTGGGTCGGTTATTTAAAAGCTGTGAGTAGATTTTGAGAAATGAAACTACAGAATCGCAGGTTGGAACAGTTGGCCTGAGTAACACTTCAATTTTGGGGTCATCCCTCCTCTCAGAACAATGTAAGCTGTCACAGTTTTTGAAGGCTATGAAGTGACAGTAACATGGATGAGAAAAAAAATTAGTGCTCTTCCTGCTTAAGCAAGTATTTACTTACCAGAAAATGTCCCTTTGCAAAGGCACTCTTTTATCCGATTAGCTTTTCTGACATGAAATGCTTTAGTAATCTCTTGATTCATGAAGGCTTCTTTATTCATAATATTCTCCACCATCATTCGCAAGTCAAACACTTCCAAGATTTCAGCAATCTGAGCCAGTCTGGTGAGGTCTTTTTCGTTTTCATCCAGTTGGCCTGTGTATAAAAACTGCAAAACAGTTTTAAACGGTCCGGCCTGCACAGACGAATCCATTTTTACCACAGTTACAGGACACGTCCGCTTTGAGACAGGATTGACTTGCATTTCCTTATGCACACTAACAAACCCCTTACCCCAGGATGAGAGAGACCTTGCTGCAGAGTTTGTCTCACCAGATTCAGGTTCTAGAGTGTTTAAAGAGTCACTACTCTCTGGTGGGGGGATTTTGACATCAGGAGATTTCAAGGATGCCTCATCGCTGTCACTGTTTGTCTCAAGGTGACTTGTCAGAACATCCTTACTCGTATTTTCTTTATTACACTGTGTTTCATCCAAGTCTGGACTTTCCTCACATTCCATTAAGAAGAGGTCATAAAACTTTGAAGAGGAGGTAGCTAGGTAAATCTTGTGAGCAAAAATGCAGTCCTGCTCCTGGAGAACAAACATGACATCTGCACACAGCGGGCTGTCCAATAAATATCCAGCTTCATTCATGCTCGGCACGGGACACTCGGGGATTTTGATAACTGGAGGAGGGGCTTTTGGAGGTAGGAATGGAGCCTGAAGCAAAGGTTTTTGGACCTTCTTCAAATGAGATTTCCAGAACTGCAGGTGTCTTCTGGAGATCAGGGCAGCTCTGATTGCATTGTCAAACACATCTTTAATCCCAAACTGGTCAAACACACTGGTTTCATAGTATGGTATCCCGAGTTCCTTGGCAACCTCTCTGCCTCTTTCTGGTGGCAAAATGTCTCCCCTTTTTATTGGCCTAGGATTAAACAAAAAATAAACCTTGTCACACACAATGATCATCACAAAGTTACTCCAGAAAGCATGGAATTTTACCAAATATTCAGCACTAAATGTGACATAACTATCATTCAAATGAAACAAAATATAAAATGAAGCCCACAAAGCCCTTTAGAAATTTACAACCATGACTCCACAGAGTTTTAGAATAGCACATACTTGTAATTTCAATTAAGTTTGGTGGTGTCTTTGCAATGTTACTAAATTTATGTAGAAATCATTTACGCAAAATGGAGCTGCCTCTTTATTAAAGTGAAATTCACAGTAAAAAATTTTGATAGGATACTTGAGAACTTTCATTATTTAAAAAACCTCCTTCCACCCCTTACTACTCAGATATTCTGTCAGAACCTTTCTTTGTATCCATCATTTAAATGGAAATTCTCATGACATAAAAATACCAGAAATGCAGCTAAATATGAAATGGAAATATTCCTTAAGCTCATGCTTTTTAAAGAAAATTATAGTAGCCTACGACAAACGAGTAACTGAACACACACTGCAAGAGATAGGCTTGTTTTGGCTGTAGAAGCCAAAATGTGGGAACGCATGAATTTCTAAAGCAGCTCCAGTACACGATGCAGGGTAAACAAACCAGTAAAAAGTCTGGGCTAGGATCCATTTTCCCAGCAAAAAAAATCATCTCCCCAGAAGACACGACCCAGGAGTGTGTTCTGTGAGCACACCATATTGGGCAGACACGAGCTGGCACAGGCGAACACGCCCCAGACAACAGCTTGTGAGTGCCAGCTAATAAATAACCAGTTCAGGTGGCACAAGTCTGTGCTAGACACAGAGTTCTGACTCAAACTTACTAATGGTGACATCAGGGAGGAGGATTAGGGCAGAAGAGCTTTGAAAAAAGACCATTTCCTTTTAAAGAGTCAACCAAAAAGCCCGCCCCTCCCTCACAATGAAGAAATGTTTAATAAATAAACCTATGAAAATCGTATTGCTAAGTTAAGAGTTTGACTGCAATGCACTGCAAAGTTTTCTAAGGGCCCACAAAATATTAATTCAATCTCTTTACGGAAATTTGTTACAATACAGTCATCAATTACACAATCATGGATATTATTTCCGTGAATCTGGTCTCATTCAAATTCCCATAAAAGGAATAAATTAGAAGCAAGCCAGTTATTGTGGGACTGTTGTGGCCAAATATGTGAATGGTTGGATTTTGTATCTGGGAAAAACAAAGCTTCTCTAGAATGACCCCCAAACTCTCTTTTAATCTCAGAACTTTTAGAAGTTTAATTTGCAACCGTTTTATTTTCTGCTATGATCTGGGTCACATTTACAAAAAAAAATAAAATTGAGAATTAAGAAAATTCAAGTAGAATCTGTCAGTTTTAAACAGTAACAACAGTGACAAGGTAGGACATGATACATATGTTCAGACAAAGATGTATAAGAAAACCTTCAATAATCATTACCATCTCTATCTTACTGTAGTGTTCTGCCACCCAAACAATTTAGATGTCCAATGTGCAAAAATATTGAGGGAAACTTAATAACTGCATGTGCTAAAGAACTAACCAACTCAGACAACAGAATTAAAAAAAGAAGAAAGCACATATATTTTCACTGTACAAAAAATAAAAGGAAACTAAGCTCTCCAATTTCTCTTTTGCAAGTGTTGTACCTGATTACCAAGGGTTTTTTTTAATCCTTATTTTTGTTTAAACTTTACCTTGCCAGAGGCCGTCTGGCTCTGTTCACAGCCTCGAGATCTGCATAGCGGAGATCCAGCTGGCAGCCCACCAGAATGACAGGTGTGCGAGGACAGAAGTGCTTGATCTCTTGATACCACATTGTTTTCACATGATTCAGGGAATTAGGATTCGCAATTGAAAAGCACAGAACAACAACATCGGACCTAGGAAGGCAACAAGAAAATACCCAGTGAAAACCCCACAAATGATTTTTGCTGCAGTTTCACCTATTTCCATCACTACTCCACTCTGCTCTTTGACAGAAGTGCTGACACCCAGATGTCAGAATACATGTTGTTCATGCAGAGGTCTGAGAGCAGCTGCATGTTTCACCACAAAAGCATGGGAGCACAAAGCCCCATACCCAGGAAGAACTGCCCCTCCGTGCCCAGATGATCCCTGCACGTGTGAGCCCAGCACTAAGAAGAGAGGTCGGGCTTTCCATTCTCTACTTTTACACAACAGTTACTCACAGGCTCCCATTGCTCCAGAAATAATTCTGCTGACTGGACACCTAAATTGCAGTTCAAAGGTCATTGGTGCTTAGGAATTAGAGAGGAGCTCTGCAAAACTGCTGAACAGCCACACAAGCAGACACAGATCACTCCTGAACTTGTCATTGAGAAATACCTTTACTGCACTGTTTGAAGTACTGAGGTGGTCGCCTTTGCAATGTGCTTTGCACAGCAATTCTCTAATGTCTTTAATAAATAACCTGTTAGAAGGGCAAACTACTGCAGAATGACCACTTCTACAATATCAGCAAAAATAAACATTACGGTGAAAATAAGGTCAGTAAAGTGTAGAATAGGACAGTGGCTTAAATTAGAGTAAGCATGACAATATTTGCAGGCTTTTAAATGTTTCTAAGAAAACAGGAACTACTTCACTAAATAAACTTGCTTTATAAATTCTAGTATGAGGATTAAGGTTGACAGTTCATCCACTGAACCACTGCCTAACTCTTGTCAGAGCTGGCACCCAAAGACAGAGAAATGATTGAATACTTGTCTCAGGGCATACCTAACTAGGGGCAATTTCATTATTTATAAACAAGCAGTTCTCAAGCTCTTGGGTCTCTTATGGGAAAAAAAAAAAAGAAAATAAGAAAAAAGAGTTGAATTGAAACTCTCGAGAAAAATTGAGGAGAAAGGACATTTTGAGGAGGCAACTTATTGCTGCAGAATTGTCAGCAGGATAAGCTCAGTAATACCATCTCTATCTCAGTTCTGTTATTCTTTAATTTAGCACCAATGTGTTGTATCTGCAGTTTGTGTCATGTACAGAGCAGCAGCGAATCTTAACATTCACCTTTTAAATAATGAAATACCTCCTCAGTAGTGCTGCTTTCTACATTTCACTGAGGACATAGATATATCCAGCTATTTCTAAAGATAGCTGCACACAATACGGCAACTGCTGTGACCATCAATTTAATGCAAGAGAAATGCTCCTGCTCCAAATTTCTATCTTACATAAACTGCAACACATCTGTCATATCTAGGAACAAGGCCTTTTCAAACTGGAAAGTTATCTAGTAAATAGTGAAGGGCTAAGCAGCCAACACAATGGTCTGCTGCATAGCTGAGGCAAACATCCTTTAAACTGAAACTTACTCTATTCAAGGTCAGGTAAGAGTAAAACCTAAACCCCAGCAGGCATTTGCTTAGGTCTCAGAAAGAGAAATCAATGCGCAGCTAAGATACAAAACAATCTGTGTTACACGTATTCTAATATGGTCAACTGTTGTTTAATTCAAGGCCATCACGACTGCTGGAGTGCCTGGCTGCTCCTAACTACAACCAAAGCATCTTAGAGACAGCCTGTCCAGCGTCCTGCAGAAATTAATACCTAAGCCCAGTAATTGCAGTCACGAGTATCCAACCCTCCTGACTTTACAAGCCACAAGCCACACATCACATCTCCCAGAAAACCAAGAGGAAACGACTCCAGAAGGAGATCCCAGGCAGGAGCCACCGGTTCCTGCAGGTGCCCGCTGCTGGGCTGGGCACAGCCTGGGCTCCTGGGGGAGCCAGGGCTGAGCTGCTTATGGGAAAAGGAGCACCCAGAAGGCTGCCCCAGCACGGCCCTGCATGTGTTACAGCCCTTGCCAAGGCAGTATCATGTTTTTGCCACTGTGGTTCTTGAGCAACTCCTCACCTCTGACCTTTGCTGGGCAACCGTAAAACGGAGCTGGGCAAAGCTGGGTTCTTTTCCCAAAACTCACTGCACTGCACTAACAGGACATTCTCATCTTACTGCCTTCCACATGAAGGGAAAAACAGAATAAAGATGTAAAAAAAGCGATTTGCATGTTATTTATCCTGTGTTAAAACCTGGACTTCCCCATAAAACAAAGACTCCTGAGAGTTCTGCACTGGACAGAGAGATATTTATTAATGGTTCTGTGCCATAAACAGGATGGATGGGAAACCACTGGGTAGTGGCAGAGTTCACATGCTGAACCAGCGCCACAGCTGGCTCTGCTGGCTCACAAAACACAGCCACTCTATCCTAATAAATTAAGTTTTCATTCAAGTCATAATCACGATTTGCACTCAGAAAAAACTGGAGACAGAAATGTATGAGGAAGATTGACCATCTACATAGAGCTGTGAGCATTTGGGGAAACACGTCCTTTGGAAACTTTAATTAAAGTACCTACACTTCCTATTAATAATGTGCCAAAGGCACATTTACAACTTGCTAACATGGCAGTATAAGTTTGACATTTGTTCATAAAACCCAGAACCCGTAAGGTTAAAATAATGCATTAATATTTCCTAAGCATTAAAAATTTACCAATGTTATTTTAATATTCTCAGGGAATGTAAAAGGATATAGTTTTTTAAAAATGTCTAATTTATTGCCATTTTTGTGCAGTTACTTTTTGTGTTGGTTACCTAGAGAATGAAAAAGAAGAAAACAGAAGGTAAACCTGATTTGTCCTTTCTCTCTGCAGCAATATATTCACAAATTCAAGCTGCACTTATTCTAAAAACAAAATTTCATAGCCATTTCCCAGTAAAATTCAGGAACAATTCAAGAAACATTTTTATAAACCTGAACACCAAGAAGTGCTTTATAGAATCAAAAAACAGTTTGGATTTGAACAGACCTTAAAGACCAACCCTTTCCACCGCCCTGCCATGGGCAGGGAGACCTTCCACTAGACCAGGTTGCTCAGAATCCCTTCCAGCCTGGCCTTGGACACTTCTAGGAATGGGGCAGCCACAGCTTCTCTGGAAAACCGGTGCCAGGGCCTCACCACAGCCACAGCAAAACATTTAATATCTATTTTAAACCTCTCTCAGTTTAAAGCCATTCCCCCTTGCCTTGTCACTACATGCTCTTGTAAAAGGTCCCTCTCCAGCAAATGCTTTAGAACTTCTCCATCACATTCTTCCTGGAGCACCATCCAATGGAGATGGGCAATAGATATGGATGCAGGTGTGCATCCACCTTTGTCAAATACAACAAATGTATAAAAATATGTATCTTGGACATATTGTTTTTTGATACTGAAACATCACAAGAAAGAAAGCATTGTAAATAACTCAGCAAAAAGAAATGGGAGCTTGGATGTCTAGCATTGGCTTGTAGATTCTGTGGCACATGCTGAAAATGCATAGCTGGTTTATTCTTACATTCTACATTTTCACAGGCTTATCAGAAAAAATTTGCAAACCATCTATTCTTATTTGAACTTCTGAACCTACTTAAGCATCACCAAAACCCTGATTTCTGTATGACCTGCTCTAGGCATGTGATCAACCACCAGTGAAACACTCTGAATCATCAGGGGAAGAAAACAGGTTTGCTTCTGCTCCCTGAGGCTCCAAACAGGGAAGAAGACAATGCAGATGTGTGGGACATGGCAGGGGGAAGGGGAGCAGATCCTTCCAGCTGTAGGGAAACCAACCACCACTGCCACGTTTGTCACCTCCTGGCTGACCAGACTCCTGCACTGGAGTCTCACATTAACAGTAAGAACAGTGTAAGAGTATTCAAAATGCTCCCCTCGGAGCCACAGAATTTTGCATTTTTAATGCCAATTATACACATCTGAAGGCAACCCAATGTGGTCTAAACACAGCTATGGCCTTTCTTCTATAGGAGATTCCTGTGGGGAATGGAAGAACCTTACCTCTATCTGGAGCAGCAACACATCTACTTAATGCAGGTACTACCTCAAGGCATTCAGGGATATTTTCCCAAACTCAGATAAGAAGAACTTTTGATGGAAGCTACTGCCCCTTTTTAGAGTCAGAGAATGAAAAGAAACCCTCTAGACAGCCGAATCTCTGGCAGGATTGAGCACACGGTGTGCTGCCACCCTGTGAGCTCCCGGTGTGTGAGGTATGAACTGGATCAGATGTACAGTGAGCATCCAAGCCACTGCCAAAAAGCAGGTGGTACAGCACTGACAAAGACAATTTGACAAGAGCTGTCTCTGCTGTCTTCTTGCACAGTCCTTCAACCCCCTGAAAGGAAAGACTGTGTAGGGCAGCAGCCTGAGTGCAAATACCAGCTCCCAAGTTCCCAAACACAGTAGCTTCAGGAATTAGATGGCCACCTAAGAATTAATTTGAGAACCTCATTTATGGCTGAGCGAAACCGTTCTACATCTCCATGTCAGCCCAAGTGCATTTTGAAGAGAGAGATTAACTCAGTTAGACAACATTTTTCATGCAAGCTCCTCAACAAACTGAAAAAAAAATTGTGCAGATAAGCAAGGCTGACACGGGCGTAAGTGGACTCGGATTTTAGTAAATGCAGTCGCAGCCATCACAGGAAATAAGAAAAAATTCATTAAGTGACTGGTGAACACAAAATTACCTCAGGACACAGGATTTATGTGCACACACTCAAAACAGATGAGAGGCTAGGAAAACTGAAATGCAGGGGGTGCCTGGCAGGTGAAGAACTGAAGATATCCAGGTAAGGCAGGGCAAGACCATGTAGTGCCCTGGATGTGAGCAGGAGAGTCAATTAGTTCTATACTTTACCTACAGCAGTGAAGCTTCTTAAGTACTGGTGTAATGTGGGAAACTCTCAAAATGCCCTGGAATACATTCAGATGTGGTGAGTAGCATGCGGGTCTATTTCTGTAATGTCATTTTCAGTTGGAAACAACAATAACAAAAGGAAGAAGAAAAAGCTACCTTTAAGAAAATTGCCTATTTCAAGGCTGTGCTTCAGAAGTGGAAAGAGTTTTCCCATACATTCCTTGCAAACAATACATCATTCTTAAATGTTAACCATTTTAAAATCTCTTCTATGTCCTTTGAAGTACTCGTGGGAAAACACTGGTGCATTTATAGAGGATGACAAAAAATGTTTTGATATCACAAAGAATGATTAAAATAGCTGATTTTGCAGAAGCTTGTAAGAGCTACTCTTGTAGTACAAATGGCTGACCAGCTATAATGCTAAAAAGAATGGCAAAGTTATGTGGAACTCTGCAACAAGAAAAAACCAAACAAAAAACTAATTTAAAGGACTGCTTACACAGTCTTGGAATTTGGTTTATTTTGTTGGTGACTATATGAAGTAAATTCACACATAAGTCTGATTCAACATTTTCATATGAAGAATTATAGCTTAGTGCTAAATATGACCTTACAGTTGGAACAGGCTGCCTGCAAGGTACCCGGGCATGATTCTGGGCCAGATTTGGCCAGAAGAGTCAGGAAAATCCTCTTTGGAATCAGGTATATACATTCATCATAAAATACCAATATACGCCTTTTTCCCCTCTCCTGAGGCAGAGATCTTGGTTACTGCATTTCTAAAACAGGAGTAAGGATTCTATGATAAATAGAATCCTAGACAGTTAATTGAGGCTGTAATACTGAAATATTCTGGGTATCACATGCCAAGTCAGGGTTTATATAAGTAGGACATAAAGCCTGAGATCAATGGAGAAGGATGAAAGAAAATGCTGGAGCAAGAGAAGGTAGGGGGCCAGCTGGAACATGTCTGATCAACTGAGGGCAAACACCAAAATATGCAATATCATACAAACAGACTTGTAAGACATATCAGCTGACTGCTGTCTCCAAACAACAGTCTGAAAACAAAACAATGAGAGACAAATTCATAAAACAATGGAGAAACCAGAAATGCAAGGAAAGGTGGGGATTCCAATCTTATTTTTGGTTATTTTAAGGAGGCAGCTTACAGATGAGAACTATATGCTAGCTCTTTACAGAGAACCAACTAACTCTCACCAAAGACACTACAAAAGAATAAATGAAAGAAGAAATGAACCATTTCTTCACACCCAGCACCATTGTCTTAAAATACCCCAGGAACCAATGGTCAATCAGAAAAGCATACTGAGTTTAAAAAAGGTAAGAAAATATTTAGTTAAAATATCAGCTGAAGCATCATGTCTAGAAGAAAAAATATATTTCCAGGTAGCAGAGGGATATAAGGATGGAACAGGAAAAAAAATTAGAAGGAAGGTCCAAAGTTAGATCCCAAAATTCATTAAAAGTGTAATTCCTTAAAAGTACTGCTGAAGCCAAGGCGGGAAAAATCCAGAGAAGATGAAAGAATTATAGGGTTTGGTTTGCATCCAGTATGGGATTGGCTTCTGAAGTCAGAGAAGACATGGATACCGAACATTAAGAGATGCATCTCTTTCTCTGCAGAGAAAATATGGACTTTTATATTTTTCGCTTTCTTTGGGCTATCAACAAAACCAGCCTCCTTCTATTTTTTAAACTTAAATTAAACTATCAAGACATGTTAACTGGCAAGTTGATGTTGCAAAGTTATGGAGAATTCAGTTTAAAACAGTCATAACTGGTTGTGCAGACTGTTTTCCATAGTCTGACATGTTTGAGACTGAGATCCTGAGACCCTTGGAGTGGAAAACAGCACAAGAAATCCACCTAGTACTTATTCACAAAAAAATAATTCACCAAGGTCAAGATTTTGACAGAAAGTAGCTTCCCAGGCTTATAATTTTCAAAAGGTTTTGATGTTGCCTTGCAGCCTTTCAGTACAGAGCCCAAATGGCCTCTTTCCACCCAGCCCCTGACTGAGGAAAGCAAGGCAAAATGTGAAATGATGTAAGACCACAAATAACAACTGCCACACACTTTTGCACTCCTTAAGGAAGGTTTAAGCATTGGAGGTGCCCTTCTCTTGTAGATAAATTGCATATACATCGAGCTGAGCCTCGGGCCCACCAACAGCCATTTGGCACACACCTTTCTAAAGAAGGCAGGATTCCTATCAGAAATTCCACAGCAACCTCCTTCTCCTCCCAGTATGGAACCATGGTGGGATGCAGAGGAGAAAAGTAGATGTGCATTAATATCAGTGGCTTAAGTATATAAAGCATTTACTTCCCCATCAGCTGAATGAAAAAGCCTCAAATGTTCACGTAGGTAACAAAAGAAGAAAACAACAGTGCATACACACAGCATTTTAGAATAAAGTTACTGGAGATTAAAGTTACTGTCTCTGAGAACCTCTCTGCTTGTTCCATCCTTTCTTGGGCCTAAGTCAAAATCAAAAGGGAAAAAAATCATAAATATATATATCTTATAAAAATGGGTTTTTTACAGTTCTTCATGATCATGTGATGAAGAACCTGAACAGCTTATAAACCAATGCAAAGTAGAAGGGGAGGCTCACAAATTTGGGTGGCTGAAGATGATACTGCCTGTCACTTTTTTGTGGCAGAAAACATAGCAAAAGGAAGCAGCCAAGGTGAAAGACATCTGAAAATAACTGGATTCCCCATCAGCTGACCCTTTGCTAACATAACAAATTACTGTCCTGTGTGTGTTAAGTACCTCTGCTCTAAAGAGAGACCTTATTCCCTGCTTATTCTTATTCCTGCTCTAAAGAGACACCTCTGAGGATCCCTTCCAACCCAGGACAGTGATGGCTTGTGAGGCACAGGGAATATGTGAGCTTTCATTCACAAGGCACTTCTGAAACCTCAGACCTTCTCTGAAGAAAGCAGGGGAGCTGCTGGCCCAGTCTCAGTTTAGGCACCAGCTGCTCCATGACAGAGGGCACAAATCTTACTAAAAGCAGCCCAAATAACTCTGTGCAGTCACAAACCTCACCCTCATCTCACTGAATTTGATGAGTGGAAATACCATTTTACATCAAAGCTATCTCGGTTTTGTTCTTGCAGAAATATCATCATCATCATTGTCCCTTGAGGAAAAAAATCAGAAAGAGGTCGGTGGAAGTCTTCAAATATCAGTGATAAAGCCCTGTTCTCATGGACTCCTGTCAGCAGCATTCAGAATGTGTATTTTTAGGGATCCAATTACATTGAAGTAACTGGTGAAGGGAATTGTAATCACACAGAGGAAGGCGAATGCATGTGTTCCTCTGTGTACATACAATACCCACAAGGCTTACAAAATCCATTCACAACACAAGAAATACACTAAACATATTTTAAGAGGCTCTGTCAGCAGTCTTACAGCAAGACTCATTCACATTTGTAAGTCATGAGGAAAAAGCTGTTTTCTGTCCATGCTGTATGAACAGATTTTGTTTGGTCTACAGCTCATACTTAAGTTGCAAGTAAATAAATCATCCTGGCTGGATTAGCTGACAACCCCCATTCATGGTATTGAGAATAAATATTTGATTGGGACTGAATTAACTCTTTGCAGGTTTGTGCTCATGTTTACAATACTACGGCTGCATGTTAAAAAACCCCAGGATACAGAGGCTATTTATCAAATTAGCCAGACATGTTTACCTGGGGAGAAAAAAAAAAAAAAAAAAGGGATGGAAGGGATGCAAAAAGTGAGAAAAAAGAAGTGCAAGCCAGCTTCTAGAATTAGTTTGAACATGATGATATGTTGACACTCTCATCCAAACCAGATTGGACAGGAGGATGAAAGATAGTGAATCCTGACAAGTGAAATGCAAATTAAGATGTTTTCGTGTCTTTACACTTGCCTCCCAGAGAAACTGCTACAGAATAACAACTCGGGGTTTAAATGAAGTTCACACCTCATCTCCAGGTTTAGAGAATACAATAGCACCAAGATTAGACTGTTATTAAAAAAAGAAGTGCCTGGGAGCTGGAAATCAACACACTAAATCATAACCAAGGCATTATCATTTTACAGCGTTTTGGGATGATTGTGCACCAAATGAAACCCTATGGGAGACTATCAATACATGGCCGTTTGGCATCACATACTGCCTAAACTGAACTGAACAGAGTATTTCCAAAACTAAAGCACACACTTTCGTCTAAGGGGGGAAAAAAAGTCATTCTGTAAAACTGCAGCAAATATTTCCACAAGTCTCTGCAGCCACATCCCCCTCACTCCCTTAAGCTGTCAGGAACTGTTTCCCAAAGCTCCCAGAGGAGTGTGATTATTAAACTAAACACCACAGAGCAGAATGCAAGCTGATCTCACTCTCCACACTCCCATTAAGGGATGGCAGTAGAAACGTTAACTATTCCATTCCCCGTGGCATTTCAATGTTTCTCTCATTCTGTCACACAAAAATGATGGAAAAGAGATTCCTTCTCTCATTCTCCTTTCAGGTTTCTATCTGTGAAAAATAAAGAGTTAAGAAGGATTTATCTGTGCTGCAAGTCCTATTAACTGTTCACCCTGTCACCTATAGCATAATCTATTTATGTAACATTTTCTAAAACTGTGTGGAGCAAACTTTCCCAAGGAGCAGCAGGTGAGTTAATGACTTTGCTGGTTCTTGTTACACCAGGTTTAGGACAATTAGAGGTCTTGGCTGAATGTTTGCTGGAGTAAGCCTTCCCCTGCCTAAGGTGCAGATGCATACAATTTTTTTAACAGAGCCAAAGGATTATATTATTATATGATTCCTTCAGACAATCAAACCACAGGGCACTTGCAGGTGTAACCTTAAGCAGTTTGGCATAAAATAGGCCTTTCACTGTACTGCAAGATTTGGTACAACTGACCAGACTGTAGCTCAACGTACAGAGGTGATTTAAAATAAATTCCTATATATATGAACATTCAGCATTGAAAAACTCTTTCCAAAAAGCCAACCCAGCTAAAATACTAAACAGTCTGCTTTAAATGCAACATTAGCATTTTCAAAACAACCAAGTACTGAAGCAGTGCTTACAATCACAACATTTTAAAACTGAAATTCTATTTGAAAAGTATTTCTTTACAGTTTCCAGATACTTTCTTCATTAATAGACTTGCAGAAAACCTACTAACAGGAGAGTAGGCTTCCAGAACAGCCTTTTAAAGTTAATTAGGATATAGCAAACCTTATTCTACACAAGTTCAGTTCTGCTACCATCACAAATGAATCACTGTGTTCATATGCTTAATCCTCAAGATCTCAACTTATTCACGTCCTCCTTGGTGTTTGCAGGATTAGAGTCTAAGTACGTTGTTTCCTCCCTCTGCCGTCCTGTCAGTAAACGTGGGATCAGGGTTCAGAACATGCCTGATTCTGTTCTCCTAATCTCCAGTAATCTTCTCAGTGACACACTATCTGTTGCAGAATATCGGGAGGCCACATCTAAGTGGAACAGTGAGTGGAAACATGAAGTTACATCCAAATTTATCAATGCAGGCTCCACATGATGCCAAAAGGTAAATCAGTATTTATGGACATATTCCAGTAGCACTAAATATTAAGGCAAATATTACCTTAAAGTCAGTAACTTCTCTCAAAAAGCTTATTTACAAATGGTACAGGTTGTGCAGTCCAGATGTGTTGCCACTTTAGCGCCTGACAGAAAATTCCAGGTAATTCATGACTCTGTGAAAACTCAACCAACACAGTGCTGTACACAAAGGAGGATTTGTACCAACATACAGAGTTCTACAGCCTGAAAATTTTATGGGTGGATTCAACCAGCAGAGCCCTCTACAGCATTTCTAAGGGATAGAGAATAGAAAAGGCCATCCTCCTTCAAAGTCACTTGTGTCATCAGGCAGCACAGAGAGAAGGAAAACAGCAAGACAGTACATTTTGGCCACATGGAATAGAAAGCTGGGGCTGACACTCTACAAAGGGCATTCCCAGCTGGAAAAAAAATCTGTCCGTCTATGAAGGTCTGACCAACTGCAGCGACTGAAGCAGATATGAAAAGGTTATGAAAAAGTTTGACAAGGTGAAAAAATGGGTGAGGACTGAGACCTCTCAAATATAAGGTATGAAAATATACGTCCAAAACCCACCTTCAGCTCATTATTTGCCTAATACAGCTGTTCTGCTGTCTGTGCTGCCACAAGGTCAGATCTAATTAAACAAACCAGAAAGACTATCACTGGCTTCAGTCCTTTGCCGAAACTGTGCTGAATTTTACATACATATGTATACACACACACATATATAATACATGCTGGAAAAATCTAGATCGCATTGATTTAAATATATATTTATTATAGATGTATTTTTTTTGAATTTCCAGGGTTAATTCAATTCACTAACAGATATATTTATAGAAGAAAAACCTCAGCTTTAATTAAGGAAATACAGAAAAGCCTCATCTTTCATGAATCTGGCTCTGCTCTCAAGAGGTTAGCTGCCCACTCATCATCACAAGTTTTAATAAAATAAATATTTCATTGACTAAGAGTGACATTTCCCAACATCTTTCCTTGTTTGTTGCTTGTTAGGCAATTATATCATACACTGCTTATACAAGCAGAGAATGCTGATGTTCAATTTTGTAAAACTACGATCTTATTTTGGAGAATGTTCTTTAAAATTCAAAATAGGACAACAGTTGTTGACAGAGCTTAGCAGGCTGTTCAAGGAAATATAGTGTAGTAAAACTATGCTGCTTTTTAAATATTTATATCTTTTTAATCCTTACAGCACATAATCCTCTTTGCAGTGGGCAGGAACATGAATACTCGTGATTGTTTTTAAGACCTTGCTTTTCAAAATTCAGATTTGTAATTTATTTCTGCCCTAAAATTTGAACGCAAGTATTTCTTGAAATTTTGCTTGGATGAATTTACCTTCCGTAAGCAAAGCGCCTGTCTTTGTGGTGGTCCCCAAATGTATCCCACAGCCTGAGGGAAACACTCACTTCATCCACAACATCTCTGGAGCGTTCAAGGACCTAGAACAGAACACACAGAAAATTCTCTTTCCCTCCATCAAACAATTACTTTTCTAATTCATCCGATCCAAAGGTCCAAAGCACACTAAGTCAAGACTCTATCCCATACAGTTTTCACCAAATGATGCATCTTATAAAACAGGCAGAATATTTATCTCCCTAAAAATAGGTTCGATAAAGAAACTCCTTTCGAACGAGAGGTGTATCGGACCATGGCTGCAGCAGAGATCACCCACAAAATACCTGTGAGCTCATTGCTGCATGGTGGCAGGGTAGGGCTTGCCAATGAACCACAGCAGCCCCGTTAGCACGTGGTGCACACGGGCAGAGTGCAGCCCTTACCTCCTGGCAGACACGGTACTGATCGATGGCCCAGACGGTCGGCACGTGCGTTGCCAGCAGCTGGTACTGGGTCAGGGTGGTGTTGCAGGCTCTCGCACAGATCAGACGAGTCTTCCCCACTGCGTTGTCTCCAACCACCACACACTTGATGGTTTCAACGTTGGGCCTTTCGTAGTCCATGTCAATGTCCATTTATCAAAAACTGGAACAAGACAGTTAAACTTGTTTTCTACTTCTGCGTGAAAACAGTGCTATTTAGAATCAGAGCCTTTTACTTCCACTTCTTGAGAGATGCCTGGAGACAACAAACTCTTAAGGAAAAGTGTGTAGTAAACTGTCCCAAAGTAAGCCAGCCAGTCCTTTAAATACTGCTCGGTTATGCAAATACACAACTATTTTGACCGCAGTGGCTTTATGCTGTTCACATGCTATTTTCACTTTGGTTCTGTAAACACAAGCCTGTTTGCAGAAGATAGATCTTGGTGAAACAAGGACAGCTAGCACAAACTTACCTCTTGCTAATACTTTTTATGCCAGGAGTTAAAAAAAAAGCCTGGGCATCAGTGGGTTTAACCTGAAGGATACCAGTATAAACCTGCCTTCTGCAATCCTGCCCATTCAGGATTTGATTTAGGGCTGCCCAAACAATATTGCTAACAGCAAGTCACACAGATGGCTTTAGCACACAATAAAACTCACTTGTAAGGCGACTCCAGAGACTGTTCGCTACAAAACCACAATTCCCATTATATCCTGCATCTATCACACACTCTTAATTGTCCAAGGAGCAGTTTGTACAGATCATGGACCAAAATGAAACCAAAGAGCCAAGCAGGAACTTGGAAATATAGTTATCTACACCTAGAAATTCTTTTTGATGTGAAATGGATAGTGAAGAGAAGAAGTTTTTTGAAGATACTATTCCCATGGAAAGTTATTATTGAAATTATTTCCTTAAACATTCTATGGCAACATACTGAATAAATGTCTGGACAAGAAATCAAGCTGGGAAAAATGGATATTTGAAAAACTAAAACCAACTCATGCATGTTTACTAAGTCTGTCATTTTCATATGTGGGATCATAGTTTGATATATCTGAATTTGGTTTTCTAATGTCTAGCAGTCTGCTGGGCAATCTGGTCTCTGCCAGGGAATTGTAATCAAGGAGGGAGAAAAGGGAAAATGCAAGTCACAGTCCTGTTCAGGAAGGCTTGCCTAATAAGTATTTCAGCAAGGAACCTACAGCAATTTAATTGACAAAACACAGGTCATCATCTGGAGTAATGGTGTCCTTTTTCCTGAGAAGAAAGCACTACAGATAAAGAAATCCAGCTATTTGTTTCAACACCTTTTTTAATATTCACATCTCATTCACACATAAATATAGACTATATATTAGCTGTCAGGCTGTTTAAAATAACAGATTCAAGCTATTTTGGTGCCCATTTTTCACTGTCAGAGGCACTATGTTCTGATTTAAGAAAAATCATGTTTAGTAACTACTAGTCAAACACTGATTTTACCTGTATTCTTTCATTATTTAAACTCATGTACACCAAGGAACAAAAGTCCTTGTTAGAATTCAAGGTTACCCATTTAGATAAAATGTTGAGTATGGACTGTGTGCTAGGCTAAGGCACAGTTCTCATCTTTATTTATGTGTGGAGGGAGGAGTTAGGGACCACACAGACGAGGTGCAAGAGCGATTTTTGCCACTGCTGTGTCACGCTGATGTTTCCACAGACGCTGAGTGCTTCTGGAAACGCTGCAGCGCAGATGAGAACACACTTTGAGTTCTCCACCCGAGACAGAGATTGGGCCCTGACACTTTGCGTCCTGGCACGAGCGCGTGGCTGCAGCAGTGGAGCCCTGCAGGGTGCCAGCTGCAGAGCAGAGAACACGGCTCTGAGCCCACGGAGGAGCCGCCACACGTGAGGCCTCCCGGCCCCGTGGCACCAACCTGCTGCGTCGGCACAGGCCTTCAGCTGACCAGGACTCAAAGCTGCTAAGAGAGCCTTCATCCCCTCCCCTGGCTCGTAACCTGCATCCCCAGAGGTTACTGGTCTGGAGGTAAAGCCCTCCAGAGGCTCCCAGCTCCCTGTCTGTGATCCAGCCAGCTGCTCACTGGATGCAAGCTCCCAGGAGGCTGGCACCAGGGATGGCCATGGGCTCTGTACCCTCTCTGTGATTCCAAACACAGGAAGAGAACCAAGGGCTAACTCCTCGCTCCTCCTCAGCATCCTTGGGAAGGATACGGTCATTATATAAATAAAGTACAAAAACGGTACTTTTTTTCCTCTGCACTACAGAGAATGTGGCATGTTCATACACCATGGCCTCATAGGCAGGGCCCCAAATGAGTAGCAAAACCCCAAGAGCTTTCAGCATGTGATTTTAAAAAGTTTCAAGTCTGAGAATAAACAGCAACCCCCTTGACATATTATGTGGTATTAAATTACTTCATATTTTATTCATGCATGGACTAGACATCACAGATGGAATGTGGAAATGTTTACAAGGCTAGAAAACAAAATGAAGGAGCATGGCTAGCCAGTGTGTCTGGTTGGTTTTAAACTACCAAGCAGAGATGCCAAATCAATTTTTCTTCCAACCCAATATTCCATTAAAATGCTGTTACAGAGATTAGCTGTGGTATTATGTAACAGTTTGATTTAAAAATTCTCCAAAAGTTCTTAAATGGTAGTTCTGCAAAAATGTGCTTCAATCAGTCTCAAAATATGTATTAAGTACAAACTCTGGAATCTTGAATTTCCAAGAGGATAACAAAGCCTGTTTAAAATTAACAGGGAAATTTAAACTAAAGTAACTAGATAAATCAATGCAACTATCTGAGAATCCTAGGAAAGGAACACATGAAAACAAAATTTGAAAATTACTGGGGTTTTAATTTTCCAATATACTTACTAACTTAATTAAAGCAAAGTTATCACAGGACTCAGACACAGCATGCCTGAATGCCCTGCTGTAGATCAATGACAATCTAATGAAGATATTTTTAGCATGACTCAATACTGCACAGGACAGAGATTAAAATAAACTGGGAATGAAAACAAAAGTAGAGCTCTGTGACTATGTTAAGGAAAGTTCTTAAACACCCTCCAGTATCTATAATGTAACTTTGTGTTAAAAATGCAGATCATTTTAATATTGTTCACTAGGTTTCAGGAAGGGATTAAAGCAGAAATAGCTCCTGGAGAGACTGACAGACAGAAGCCTGGACAGATATTTAAACACCTCAACTAAAACCAGATGCTAACAACAAATTATAGTATGAACCATTAGCAAAACAAGTTGATTAAATGCTTACAAATGTAGCCAGATGCCTTCTGGCTACTGGAATGATTAAAGCCAGGAATACATACAAGATCTAAAAAATACAGCCACAGTTAGCTTTTTTTAAAGTAGCCTCTAGGTTAAGCTGGTGCTAAACCTATTATATAATCACACTGATTTAAAATGCTGAACATGTATTTACAAAACTAAAATTAAAAAAAACAACAACAACAATAAGACAACTAGATTTGAGCTCTGAAAGTCTGGTAATATCTGGGAAGACCAACTGGAACTGAAACAGAACTGGTTAGACAAGAACAAAGCAGCGTATATCAAGATTACAAAAAAGGCATAACATTCCAAGATCAACGAAAAACTTGCTAAAACCAACCTACAACCAGCAATAGTTTAGTTTACTAGCAAAACAAAGCAGGGTAAAACTATGAGGAAAGTTACTGGAAGTGTGACCAGTCCCAGAAAGGGCACTGCCAAAAAAGCCAGAGAAAGACAGAAAAGCCATCAAATGAGGGGCAGCAAGAAACCTACCAGGGAAAAGGTCTGATCAGAAGTCGCTGTTTCCAAAAGAAAGGAGCACAAAATTCAGCTGCTTAATCCAGTTCTAAAGAAAGATGAGCAGATGGATGGAAATGGAAAAAGATACCCGTAAGAATAACACAGGATCTCAAAAATCTCTTAGGATGTTCTATTTTTACATTGTCACCTGTGATTGTTTGCAGATGAACAGAAGATAGAGGCAGCCAAAAAAGCAGGAGATGTGAGCAGACTCAAGATCTAACATAAAGCCATTTAATTCATTCACTTGATTAGCAGTAAAGAAATGTTCCAAATAAAGCTGATTTATTTCCAAAGAAATGTAAGACTACTGTTTTGAACCACAGCTTGCAGATGGTTATGGTTGGCAATTTCTTTCTCTGTTGCTTCACCTCAAATTGCTGTGGAGTGCTTGGTTTTCAATTTAGTTTTTCCTCATTGCTAAAGGAGTTGTTATTATTATCACCATAAAACAGTTGTGGTTGCCATAGCAGGAGGGTTGGTCAGCCTCAATAATGAAACACTCCCTTTCTAGAGAAACTTTCCAAAAGATCTGTGGATGAAGCACATCACTTGATTATCGAGTCCACTGGTACACAGATTAAACACGACAGACACACACAATCCTGCTCACTCTCTGCATTAGTGTAGGTGTATTAATATACAATAGATAACCAGATCATAACCATGAACTTGTTTTAAAAATGCAGTTTAATATATTTAAAGCTATGATTGCATTTTTCTCTGCTAGAAACAAAGTGGATGAAGATCCAAACCCAATAGCGAATTGCCTGTGGAGGATCAGGAATCCACCCCTATGGATCTCTAAATCCTTTGAAACGTCCAGGTGTTTAAAATCCTCACTTAGCATACACAAAACATAGCCAAGACTTTTTTTCAAAGAGCAGCAGCTAATTATCAACCATTTTCTCTTCAGCACAAATAAATGACAAACACCACAAACAAATGACTAAGAGTGTCTACATTAATCAGTGATTATGGGGTGATCCTGCAGACATTTACTTCTTAGCTCTGTACTTAAACACATCCCATAAAACTGAGATAGGACACCCCAAAGCAAGCATTTTACTTAGCTCTTGTGCTAAGAGCAAACTTTTCAGATGACAGTTCAGAATGAGAGCATGTAAGAACCTTGACTGTTCAGTGGAGTTTTTCTTTAAGCTACTCCATGGAAAAAAAAAAATAAATTAGTTATTTCAACTTGTGTCAAGTAATATGACCAAACATGCAAACCAGGAATTCCTTCAAACAAAGGGGGTGCCAACCACAATTAAAATGTCACAATTTTACTAAAGCACTCTAATGTAAAGAGACACCAAAGTCTAACATGACTTAACATGAATGGTGGGCATGGGAATTATCTGAAAAACTCAGCCCACCAGTAAGGCAATAAGATCATCAACACTTTCCCCCAAAAAAACACAGTTTCATGAAACTATATGAAAGTACATTTGTAGCTACTCCGTGTTTCAATCTATTCTGGAGATGTATTTTTAGTACAGTTTTGGAGTGACTCCTTCAGAGGACCATTAGGCAATAACACGTCAAAAAGAATATAAAAAAATTTACAAGACTACGCAACACTCTTGCCTCCATCCCCAAGTTGCAAAATTGCTGCTTGCAGCCATGGAAACTGGAAAAGGAGATGGAAAATGCCAAGTTCTTCAGGCACTGAAATCAGTACCTTGCAGTGCAGAATCCCAAGGCACCGGCACGCTGGCAAGGACCAACGAGCACACGAGCCAGAACAAGCGTGTGAAATGTTCGTTCCCAATATATAACCCACCATGTGTTGTTTCAGAATCTTTCATGGATTAACACAGAGATGCCAGGGGACAAAGCAGGGGGAACTTAGTGTTCACTTGTGCAAGAGCTTAGAATTCACAGACAGCTCTGATTTGGGGAAAGGTTAAGGGCCAGAAGGTTCTTTTGTGGTTTGGCTCAATTTAATCAATGAATTTAGGGCCCCACTAAGTATATTTGTGAAGTAAATTGCAACATGGGATCAAGTAACAGATAAACTATACCAGCTGCTGAAAGACCACCACAAAACACTTTTTGCAAGGTGTACATTAATATTAATATTTTATTAAATCATAGGAGGACTGTTGGGGAGACTGGTTTCAAAAGGAAAACTATTCCTGGTCAGCATCAAAGAACTAGCTGGTGACAAAGGGTAGTAAGAATCAAGGTGGGATCAGATCACTAGGTCACCAGGGGACAAAGGTGGGCATGATGCTTCTCAGGCTGGCTTCTTGTCCAGGATGAAGCAGTATTACCATATTGCCATTATTTAAAGTTCTGGCAGTTTACATGGAAAGACTGAAATGGAAGAGACTGACTCAGAAGGAAGAAATTCAAGATTAAGTCTGGAATTTATCACCTACTTGCCCTACCTGGTCCATCAGCAGAAGAAAACAGATGCAGCCAAGGCTTGGGGAAGGAGAAAAACCCTTATATTCTAAAGCTGACCTGATTGCAAATGCGAGACCCTGGGCTCTCCCATGGGTAGAAAGAGAAGGGCAGCTGATGGCATTCACTGCACCAGGTGATAAATGAGATAGCCCTGGCTGTTGCTGCCCACAAGAGTGCAGGTCAACAGAAACACCTTTATCTTCCACAAGGGCAGAACCTGGTTCTATCCTTTTCCTTCTGTCCTGGAATAGCTTAGGGCCAGTATCAACACAGAAGTAAATCCCTCAGAAAGCTGCTAAAATTTGATACAGCTGGAGAAGTTAAACACTGAGGCTGTCATCAAGAGAGACTCCGCTTGGCTTGCCTGAACCAACTTCTTTCATGTCAGCTTTTGATCAATAAGCATTAGATTTATTTCTGGATGCTACCTCTTACTTTTTAAAGAAAGAAGTTCTCAGAAGCTTCCATTCAGCTGCCATAATCCCCACTTTATCCCTCAAGTTTTAAAGGGAGTGAAAAATTGACCATGGCTTCACACAGAAATGAAAGGAGCAGCCCCTAATGATGATGTAAAGTTGAAGACATAACAGATGTCTCCAAGTTTGCTAGAAAACTTCTCAGTTAAATGATCACCACAAGCCTCACAGAAATTGTAGAGATAGGGCATTCCTGGTTGGCAGTGTCAGAAGCCTGTTACTCTGCTCTTTCTCTGCCTGCATGACTCCAGATTTATTTGTTTCTGTTAATTATTAGCATCCTTCGTCAAGCCTGACCTACCTCTGTGATGACACAAAAACTGATCAGTAAGGATGAGCATTTCCTCAGATGCACAAAAATCAGAAATACTAGTAAAACACAAATTCTTCCCACATAACAATGTATAAAAGAAGCTGCCCTGAAGCTCAATAGCTGAGAATGAAAACATTCAATTTTAGGTAAAATAACAGATTCTCCTGAGCTTCTTCAAAAAAACATGCACCTCACAAGGACCTGATTTGTGTTATACACACTCACTCTATCACATCAAATAGAGACCCAAATGCAGAGTTCAGCATTAGACTTGAGCTATGTCAATTTTCTGACAAGTTCTGGAAGACCTGAAGGGCAGGAATCAACAAGCTGATTACACTGAGCAGCTTACATATTATTTTGACCTGTGACATACCTTGGGATATCCTTTGTGATGAGATCATTGCCCTAGAAATTAACCCACATGGCAGGTGAAGGACATTTAACCCTTTCAGAAACCTCATGTGCGAGAATCTGGGATGAGTGTTTTTTACAAGGTGGCAGAGCCTGCAGCACTGCCACTCCTCCCTTCACCCATTTTCCACCGTCTACCTCAAGAACAAGCCACCACACAAGGCAGTCCCTTGTGCCCCTTTTTGCTTCTTATCTCTTGGTGTGCAGAGAGATGTGGAAAAGGGTGACCATAATGGACCCACCCCTGGAAAGAGGGAAACATCCCTATAGCTGGTACATGCCTGATTTAAGGCTGGCTCTTTAGCTTTGCATATGCATTTTGTGAGGATTCCAGATATACCTGGCTACAACTGACTATTCTTTCCACTCATAGAGATAATCATGGCAGACACAAGGGACTAGGCAGTGACCAAGATCTGGCATTGCTGTGGGTGGTAATCTGTCACATCATCACAAACTGAAATTAACTGTGGCTGACATGAATAAAAGTGGCTGAGAACCAAGCACCTGAAGAATGGACAATACCCATTGAGAGTGATAACCATCACCAAACAGCTGGCACTTTTTAAAGCAGCCACCCATAAAATGTACAAAGTCCTCAGATTAGTCCTCCTTCTGCAACAAAAGACTATGCTGCAGGAGCTGAAAAAGGGTGCACTGCTAACAGCATTTTAATTCAGCTCAAGAATACATTTTCGAAGCAAGTATTCCATGCTTTGGTTCACATCAGGTGCAGCCAGAGTGCACACACTGAATTCTGAAGGGGAAGGTGTGCCACCCAGCAGTGATAAGTAAGCATTCAGTCCATGGGACCACCTTAAAGGCAGTCTGAAGTAACACCCTTTGTGCCTGAGCTGTGTGCATTGTGGACACTGGGTCCTCAGCACCAATTTTTCATTCCCAGGTCCCCAGCTACTGCATCACATGATCCATCAATAGATGGAGCATCAGGTGCTCTGACTCCTGCTTTGGTATTTGGATCAACATAACTGGGGCAAGGCTGCAGCTGAATCCTTAGTGACTTAATGCCCAAGAGTATCTGGGATAACATAAAACTCAAAGCTTAAAGGAAGATGGGTCACTGCAAAATCCTGACTCAACATTACTAGGTCTCATAGTAAGAAACTCCATGAAACACCTGATTTTACTCTTATGTAATTAAGCTGCTCGTGCAGTATTAAACTCCTGATCGTGTAGCAGAGGCTGTTAGTGATTGTACCCACTTAAAACAGGTGTTGACACTGTATGCTGTCCCTAAGCAGTGTTCCCAACAGTACTGAAGGAATAACAATAACCAACAAATAAGGCATTCTCACAATTTTTGTGCATTTCTGTGGGGAAAATACTTATCGAGCTTTGCTAGAGCTGAAAACAAAGAATATTCCAGAGACGCTGGTGACCTTCTAGCACAGAGAGCTGTTGAATTCACTTTCTGTACTTATTCTCTTTCCAAAAGATAGAATCAGGCTCTTGCTTCTTGAACTTTATGTGACATTTCTTACACATTCTCTTCATTGTTAATCAGTGATCTCAGAAAGACATTATATGTGATTTTATTCATTCATTATTACCACAAGGAAACTACTAAAGGAGAGTGAGAGCTCATAATGACAGCAGGAAAAACCCACCCAAGGACCTAAACACTGACTGGAACAGCAAACACTTCAGGATGGCAGACCAGGTAAATGCTATTTTCAGATCATGGGTCAAGTTCTACACTTATATCTCAAATGCAAATCCAGCAACATTAATGGAATAGTGCAGGAGGAACATAGATGTGGGGTTTACTTGTAATGTCTAGCGCCACACAGAGACTCATTTGTAAAGAAAAAAGTTATTTAAAAAGAAGAAAGAAATTGCTATCTTGTGTCTCAGGTCAGACAGAAAGGAGAGGAAAACAGAAAAGCAGAATGGTGTCGGATGGGAAGCAAAGGGAATCCATACTGTTGTTTCATGGCCTGTCTGTAATGCCAGAGCCCCAGCTATGACCACACACACTGCAGGTGCTCCAACTGTGGCTCATGCACCACTCACTCCTTCAGCACTAAGCTTTGAGTTCTTTTATGGAAACCCAGTCAGCGATCCAAAGGTACATTCACCCTGTCTCTGAGCTGCTCTGCAGCTCTGCTGTATGCAGCAAGGACGCCTCAGCTTTTCCTTTTCCTCCTTCCCAGGCACACACTTTGCTCTACAATGTTTGTGTACTTTTCTGGCAGGATAGAACGGAGCAAGGGAGGAGCATGTCAAACACCTGTTGCTCCTTTGCTTCTCCTCCTTCGAGACTTCTCTGTCCTTTCGTCTCCTTCAGCACAGGGTAACATCTGGATACAGGACTTAAGCATTTTCCCAGCAAATAAAATGTATTAGCAAAGAATCAAACATCAGGATTTACTGGTCAAGTGATCAGCTCTTCCTCTCAGCCTAATGCTTTACAGTATTTATGAAGCTTGGAGTTTTAAAAGGGCAGGAATTTTAGAAAGCTCCCCAGAGCTAAAATTGATGTTTATTTCTTGTTGGATAAAAATACTTCCGTGTATCTGAGCCTGTCCCAGATCTTATGGTCCGTAAGTATTATGTCACTTAGATAAAGAACCCCAGTACAAATACCGAACTCACTTTTTTCCCCTTCTGTTAGTAGTGTGTAGATACATTGTATATCTGAAACATAGAACCAGGTGTACAAATGGAACATGCATATAAAGAAAAGCATAACCTAATGGAAGAGGACCTCAGAAAAATACTGAAAAGAAATTAAGCCATTCTGATTCCATGTAGTGTGACTCCTGATCTTGAAATACACGCCTTACTGAAATATGTGCCATTCAATTGCTGCTTACACTGAGTAGTCATGACAGCTCTTCAGTGTAGTCCTAACAACGGTGGGTTTCTCCCCACATGCATTATTTCTGCCTAGAAAGAGCAGCAGCTAAAGGACTCCCGTTAAGCACACTGGAAAAGCTAATTTCCACCTCAGCTTCTATTACAGCTCAAGCTGAACATTTGGCTTCAAGTCAGCTGTGTGTCCTGAAATAGTACACAAACTGAGGATGAACAAAGTCATTGAGACTATTCTGGCATCACTTCCTTGCTCTTGCTGTGACCATATGCAGAGCCTCAAGGGCTTTCTTTTATTATTATTTTAAAACAAGTATATTGTTGCCTTCAGAGTAGTGCCTTGACCAATAGACAGCAACTTGGAGCTCCCCACCTAGTCTGCCTCGGTATGTCCAGTGACCGATTTCTCTGTGCTCTAGATGTTGGATGCCACAATACCCACTAAAGGTTGACTAAACAAATTGAAAGTCTGCTGCTGTTTGTCTCTGCAGCCCCTTTCTATGGCCCACAAACAGGTCCCGACATAGCCACCTGATAATCTGTGCCACAAGACCCGCCAACAGCCTCCCGGTGCTGTCACAGCAACTCACAGCAGACTCCACAGACACAGCAGGGGGAAAGCAAGGAGGGGAAAAAGAGGGGAGCAAAGAAATCCTTCGGGTTTTTACTAAATGACACTCAGAGGTACCAAGCGCCTGGAGGTTTGTGCTTCCCGTACACATCGTACCCCACTATTTTTGCCTTGCACCTCGTGGCCTCGCTGGAAAAGGAAGCCAGACAGATCTGCTTCATCAAGGACTCAGCCCTCTCAGTCCTCGGAGGAGGGGAGGATGCCACCACCTCCCGCTCTCTCCCGACGAGGCGGGCGCGCACCTGCGGCCAAACGGGACGCGCGGGGCGCCGCCACCCGCGCCCTGAGAGCCGCACGGAGCTCGGAGCCCGATCGCGCCCGGCCGACGCGGCACCTACCCGGGA
>VZRO01003786.1:267460-285301 GCA_013397915.1 Daphoenositta chrysoptera | reverse complement strand
CCCTGCCCCACAGGAGGGAACGCCGGGCGCATCCCATCCCTGCCCCACAGGAGGGAACGCCGGGCGCATCTCGGCCCTGCCCCACAGGAGGGAACGCCGGGCGCATCCCATCCCTGCCCCACAGGAGGGAACGCCGGGCGCATCTCGGCCCTGCCCCACAGGAGGGAACGCCGGGCGCATCCCATCCCTGCCCCACAGGAGGGAACGCCGGGCGCATCTCGGCCCTGCCCCACAGGAGGGAACGCCGGGCGCATCCCATCCCTGCCCCACAGGAGGGAACGCCGGGCGCATCTCGGCCCTGCCCCACAGGAGGGAACGCCGGGCGCATCCCATCCCTGCCCCACAGGAGGGAACGCCGGGCGCATCTCGGCCCTGCCCCACAGGAGGGAACGCCGGGCGCATCCCATCCCTGCCCCACAGGAGGGAACGCCGGGCGCATCTCGGCCCTGCCCCACAGGAGGGAACGCCGGGCGCATCCCATCCCTGCCCCACAGGAGGGAACGCCGGGCGCATCTCGGCCCTGCCCCACAGGAGGGAACGCCGGGCGCATCCCATCCCTGCCCCACAGGAGGGAACGCCGGGCGCATCTCGGCCCTGCCCCACAGGAGGGAACGCCGGGCGCATCCCATCCCTGCCCCACAGGAGGGAACGCCGGGCGCATCTCGGCCCTGCCCCACAGGAGGGAACGCCGGGCGCATCCCGGCCCTGCCCCACAGGAGAGAACGCCGGGCGCATCCCGGCCCTGCCCCACGGCCCGCAGCGGAGGCTTTCTGCCACGGCCTCGCATGGTAAGAGCTCGGACACGAAACAACTTGAAAAGAAAGCAATGCCCCCTATACACAGTCTTTACACGTATACACTGTAAATACTGTTAATGCATCCACAGTGCAAAGGTCCTGAAGGCCTCCCTGGATGATGCCCTACGTTGGGTACTCAATTTCTTAGCGGAGGTGCTGCTGATGTCTTTTGAAATCACTTCTCTCCGTTTTCAGTGTTTGAAGCCTTCTTGTAAAACACACGCATCACAATTAAACCACAACCTCCCCTTCTCTTACAGTGACAATCTAGACTTGGTGTTTTTGAACCAGTGAAAACAGCTCAAGGCCCTGTGTGTTACAGTCCAGACCTGGCTCCCTGCTAAAACAGCAGTCTCTGGCTCTTCGTTTACCACTTGACATCAACAAAGTTGTCACTAATCAGTATGGGGCATGGGCACAACTGCTGCAGCTAAGGGCAGTTTTTGACATAGCTGTGACTATTTAAAAAATAGTCACTATTCAAAAAATACTGTCTTACAGCAACCTGGACTCACACATTGCAGTCTCATAGCATTAACATAGTAATTTGCTGGAAAACATTATAAAGTTGTTTAAAACCTCGCTTACAAGAATAGTTAACTGTACCAATAACAGGTTAACATTATCCAACTGCATTTGGTTATAGTCAATTACTTACATTTTTCAAATACCCAGAAGCCAAACTTACATTAACCAGGTCAGACTGCAACAATTTTCAGTTGAGTACATCTATGTCAGGACAAATTACAGTTTGCACTTCATATCAAAGGAGGCTAATAGGGGCAGAGGAACAACGTGCATCATGGCAAATACTAAGTGTTACTCTCCTAGCTTTGCACAGTTTGGATGGACAAGACAAATGTATCAGAAACTAAAACAACTCTCACTCACACATCTACTTACAAGCAAAGAAATATCAAGTTGACAATGTAGGCAACAAAAAGTAAAAAAAAAAGTCAACAGATTTAAAATGTATAGTATAATAACCTGTTTTTTATGTTTCAAGTACTATGGGAACTTCTTCACAAAGGAGGCCTAAAAATTTTCATTCTGTGCAAGAACAAAAACCCCATGTATTCACTTGTTTCTCAGACACACAATTTTTAGGAAAACAAGTAAACTCATGTTCATCCCACTCAATTCAGGAGACTGAGCAATGCAGTGTTATACAAAAGGAATTCCTTTTACTGAACTGTTTCAGTACAGCAATTTTTAATTCCTTATTGGTACCTTTTTTTCTACAGTCTAAATGATCACTTTCTGAAGACAAGTCAGAACTAGAACCCATGTCTCTATTAAAAATACTGAGACTGTCACTGCTGCAAACAGTGAGTGTTGATGTGAGAGCAGGTAAATTAGCATCACATTAGAGAAAACTGATACAAAGCAACCAGACTTGCCATGATACTGACTCAAGGTATTGGACTGCAATTCAAAAAAAGAAACCCCAAACCAAGCCAATAAAAAACCCAGAAACCTTTAAATCTGATTGCCAGCTCTTTACAGAGCTTTTGTACAGAAAAAAGGGAAGAGTACAGGAAGAGAGTGTTATTTTTAGTGCACAATAGTAAATTTAGCAGAATACAGCAATGACAAAGATTAGTCAGGTGGTTAAAAGGGGAAAAAAGAAAGAGGGCTATGCTTTTGATGGGGATAAAGAAAAGGTTTCAAGTTTCTCTCTTTTTTCCTGTTTCATGAAGGGTGATAAAGGCTTCTGCTGCTGTGGAAATAGGTACATGCTACTATATTGTTTCCATTTTAATGATCATCTACAGCACCTTTCACCATTCAGTGCTTTCCCACCAGAAATGCAAAACTTCTTACATAATTCAGACTGCAGATTTTCCAGCAAAGTATAGAATAAAATCCCAGAACAACCAGAAGTTCTCTGATACATAATTCTGTATTGTAGCATATTTACATTTTCCCAAACTTTTAGAACAAACAGTTGAGTTTTGACCATAAACTTGAGTGACACATGGAGAAGTAGTTGGAATGCATCTCTAATAGGGTGTAGAGCAACTGACAGTTTCTAGGCTTTGGTACAAGAAAGCACAGCAATAAACCACAACTATCCCCACTGACTTTGCATAAGCATTAAAAATACATGAATGGTAAAGTTTTACTCAATTAGCCATTTAAGTATTCCAGGTAGCCAGCTTGGACTTTTCATTTTCATTTGTTTGTTTTCAGGGAGGAATAACAGCTAGGGGGAAAGGGAGAAGGGAATAAGCTCTGTCTTTGCAAGCAATCCTAAAGGACATGGCATTGGACCACGGTAGCATTTAACTCCAGAGCCTGCTTTTGCCAAGTCGATACAGCTTTCCAAAACATGTTTATGGGCTGCCAAGCCAGCTCCGTCACTGCAGCTCCGTTATGTGCTTCAAGCGCTTATCTCACAACTGAGAGAACAACTGGATAAAAAAAGACTAAAATAATAATTTAAAAATGCATTCACTCCCATGGAGAATTCTACTTAGAATTATCTTAGTTTTGCTAAATTACAAAATGCATTTGAAAGCACAAATGTAAATTCACATCCCCATATGCTCCAATATATTATTTGTTACTCTGGGGCTAAACTAACCTTTTGGTTTCGAGACTTTATTTCTCAGATGATTAAAAAACATCAGGAGAGAGCATCAGTTGTGCATAGACTGTGACTGAGTTTACAAATAACCTTTCTACTCCCGGATCTCGAGAGCTGGTTTAACCCCAGAGGCTGCTGTGACACACAGTGTTAGCAGAACTCCTTAAGGAACTTTCTACCAGCTCAGAAGTGCTGAAGCTCAATGCCCTCAGGCCCTTCTATCCCCTGCATTCCCCAGACTCCAGAGAAAGGCTCAGGAGGAGACAGCTTGAAAAAATACCAGTCAAGGATAACAGGAAGCACAGGAAGAAGGGACTGCAAGCACTTGGTTGAGCTTCTTTGACAAAACTCTCCTGGAAGAGGAGGAAATGGAATAGCCCATGCTTCTTACTACCCCATCATCATCTAAGCCTGCTCTATCTGCAGAACGATTATAGTCTAAGCATGGTAACTCTGGGGTTTAGATTTTATATTTCTGTTTATCAAAGTCAACATCCCAGACCCAAGGGCCATGTGGAAGCAAGAGGTTCTTCCCCGTATTAGAGGTCTAGGTACAGTCTGCTTAAAAAAAAATTAAAGAAATGTAGTGACGTGGCTCTTTGCTCCCTTTGAGGACCCACTCAAGCTCTTAATTCAGGACAACTGGGATTATTTCCCTTCTGCTTTAGGTAGTAACACCCAAGCACAAATGCAGTTTCCTATGATAAACTACACCAACAAGACTCAGCAGCAACAGTTACAGAACTGAGATTGTTCACTAAAAGAGGACAGGTCTGACATTGCAGAGACCACCTGGGACAGTCCAAAACCAAAACCCAATAGTACAGGACATCCTAGAGTTTCTCTCTCCCCCTTATCCTTGAATGCAGGGGTCTGTCATATTAGAAGACTTTAGGAGCATGTTTAGATTAAAAAATTGTGAGTGGAAATAATGTAAATGCACAAGGAATTAAGTAAAACAAAGTAAAATAAATTGTCCTGTAGGGGCTCCACATTGCATATGGCAATCTCACAGGGACAGAAGGTGCTCTCTGCAGTCCACGAAATTTGCTTTCAACAATACAAAGAGAACATGAGTGAATGTTGTACAACCAAAATAAGGAAACGTGGTACTTCAGTTAAGGACTTCACCATCCACCCATTGTATGCAATATACGTAGCCTCAGCCAACTGGCATCATGTGAATTAAAATATCAGAATTACCCAGCTCCTGTCATTGAAGTCTGCTTTTCCCCCACAGTTAGGCTTAGAGACTTTAATGATGTGGGTAGATCAAAATAATTTCTAACTACTTTTGTAATGGATTAGGATATATTTCATTAGATTTTATCCATAAAAATTTCATAAAGAGAACAAATGCCCTGAATAAAACTATATAAGTTCATATTCTATAAACATTGAAATAAAATTCAACTCATTTCCTGTCAATACAATTTTTGTATTAAAAGGTTTGCATTCAGGGCTGCAATGTACCCTTGCCAAATGCTCATGCATTCCTAATGAGCTTTCTTTTCAAAACTATTGTACATTGTATCCAGCCTGTTCCTCTCTTTGGTTAGCATTTGACGTAAGGTGTCTCTATTTAGTGACGTCCACATCTACTCTCAGCCAGCTATGCAAATTGATTAGGCCAGTTGCATCCCTCTTCCTACAATCCCACATTTCTCTTAATTCTCAGAGATGGAGACATGTAACACACACAATGGCACCTTGGCTGTGTTCATTAGACACCAACATATGCATTTATTTGTTAGGGGGTTTTTGCAGTTATTCATTGAATGCTAAATATAGTGCAAGACCATCATCGCTTAGGAAGCCTGCAGTGCACCAGATTTTATTAGAGGATTCTGTGAATGATACACAGCACCAGTGGTTTGCCTTATGAATTATATTTCCCCATCCTTTTTCACTAGAAAAGGGATATAGAAGGCTTAATATAGGCATACATTTTGAGCAGTTGAGTAAACAGGAAAGGAAACATTTACAGAAGGAAAATGCCAATACTTATAATTTGGAATAAAAATTGAATATCAACATTTTTTTCTGATGGTTATATTTCAACAATGCTTAAGTTTTCAATCTAATTATGTGTAGGAAATTGGCTTTTCCATTTCCCTGCTTCCATATTTAATCTGTTAATTATGAGACCCTGATTCTCTCCAGCTCACCCCAAAACAGAATATCAATTTAGGTGGAAAGAGTCCTTCAGAAGTCATCTAGTCCTGATGCCATAATGATTTTTTGCCTTTTCTTTTATACCTCCTTTATATACCTTTATAGCCTTCTGTATTCTTGGTGTTTCTTTTTAGCCTACATTCCTAGACTTAATATTTTGTTGAGTTAGGAGACCAAACATCTTGGAGGCCTCAGACACCAAGGTCCTCTCTGGAACACATTTTGTAAACTCAAAGATGGGTCTGGCCAGGGGAGGGTTCCGGGGGAGGGGGGTTCACTTGGCCTCTCTCATTGGGGAATCTTTGATAGATGTGCTAATTTGTAACACCTATAATTCTATACCTGATCTAAATGCCCTGGGTGGGCATTTTGGGGTGGGCATTTTGATGTGCATGTTCAGAGTGTTCCACCTGGACGGAGTGCACCAGGGAGCCTTGAAATAAATACCGAGGTAAAAACCCCTTTTTCCCTTCTAACTGTGTTGGGCTCTGATTTTAAGAACAGGGATAAGGCATCAGTCCAACCTCATTCTCAGTGCACAGCTAACTTCAAAGCTTGATCAGGTTAAGGACAGTCAGTCCACAATCTCCAATCCATCTTTCCCATTGCTTAGCCACTTACTATGAAAATGGCTTTTTTTATAGCCAGTGAGAAAATGGTTTTCTTTACACCCGCCTTGCTGCTGCTTGTGACTGCTGCCTTTTGTGCTTTTGTTGCGCAACGGTGAGAAGATCTGGTTTCCCCATAACCCCTGGTGAGTACCAGAAGCAGTAATTAGATGCCCTCTTAACCTTCTCTTCTCCAGGCCAGATAAGCAGCTCCCTCAGTGCCTCAGTACATCTCGTGTTTCAGTTTCCCCACGGTATTAGGGGCCCTTGGTTGCACTCTCTTCAGCTGGTCAATCTCTCTTCGGACCTGAGAAGCCTGAAACTGAGCAGGGCTCCTCAGAAGCCGCCTCACAAGTGCCGAGCAGAGGGGAATAACCCCTGGGCTCGCCCTGCTCGCTGCCCTCCGCCTCAGGCAGCCCCGACGTGGCTGAGCCCCACTGCTGGAAGGGCGCTCAGCTGAGCCAGGTATGTCCCAGCCTGTTCACTTGTGCTGTCACCGTCTCTCTCACGACCCCTTTAGCACTGCCTCACTGCTGCACTTCTCTTTCTACAGACTGCGTGGTCTGGTCTTAAAAGGGAGTGGATTCACTTGACCAGTCCCAGTTTGCAAAGTTAGGTGTACCAGGATACAATTAAGCAAAACAAAATTTTGGCTTAATAAGAAGGACAGCAAGAGAAACAGCTGAGCAGTTACATAAGAGTCTCCCAAGGGAAGAAGTGGCAGAGTTATGGCTCACTGCATTCACAACCCAGAGAGGACAAGGCTGTATTAAGAATTGGTTCTATGGCAGAGTTTTGTATCACATGTGTAATCTTTTCTAATGGGAGCAATTTCGCAACAGCTTGTATTTGCTATATTCCACACTTCTAGCTCCTCAGAACTACAACATGGATACAAAAGATTTAATCAGCTTATAAAAACAGTTCCAAACAAAAACTAAATAGGAAAAACTGACTAGTAGGAGGATTTGTTCTTGACTCTGTCATTTTGCTGTTTGGCAAGGGAATGAATCTGGAAGTAATAGTGCTGGTATCTGCATAATTGTTCAGAGCTTCTTAAAATGTTTCTGCCACCTAATCAGATGTTAATGGAACGGAAAGAACTCTCTTGTGGAATGAAGTAAGAGTCATAGCAAACAGTCAGCTGGGCAAGATCTTCTGTCTGTCTGTCTGACCTTGTGGCTAGCTGTCAGTCTCCATCTCTCCTCTATGTACATCAGTCAAAATTCACTTGTCTCTGAGTACTGAGTTTCCAAGGGACTTGAAACCTCTTTATACTACAACTACAGGAGGCTTTCAATGACATACACAGTCTCTGCTTCTCACTCTTGATCTAAGCTATTGAGCTTTAAAAACCATACATAAATGGATCAGCCCTTACTCTTCCAAGCATTATAAATGCACTCTCTGTCTTTTGGATTGCATAAATGACCTATTAAAAGCCTAGAAGATTTATACACAGGAGGATACAAAATGTAGACCAAATTTTAGAAGCTAAAATACTGGTCAAAGATTGCAGAAGTTTGACAGGAGCAATAAACAAATAGAGATTATTTCAACAATGTGCCACCCCTGCTCAGAGTTGCTTATATTGGTGCTATAAAGAGATCATAAGGACAAGTCTTGAACACAGATCTCTAGCTACAGGAACTGGAAAATGTAGGGTAGGGGAGGTGAGGGGGAGAGAAACAAAGTGGATTTTGTCACCTTTTTTAAGTTGCCAAAGCCTAGTGTTATTGGTCTCTGAATCACTGCTTATATACAGGAACAGCAGCCAACTGCCATATTCTGATCTTTATAGGCTGTCAAACCAACAGAGCAGGATTAAGTAGAAGAATCAAAGGCAGCTTAATCTCATCATCACTGATCTTGGAGAAACGGCCTTATTAGCTACAACTTATTCTTCTGCACCTCTGTCCCATAGCGAGCTAGACACGGAAGTAAGACCCAATTATGGTTTTAAGAGCCTGATATAAATCCTACTGGAACTGTTGGGGAAAAGCTTCCAGTGATTCCTCTGGGCTTCAATTCAGGGAGTAATTCAAGAAGAGAAAGGCCCTAGAATTAGTTGCTACATGCCTGTTTTAGAAAGATGGTGACTTAAAGTAGCTGAAACAAAACAGAAATGAATGAAGCACCTGTAACTTAGACACTTTTTCACTATGTTGTCCAAAGAGTGTACTTATTTGGATTACAGTCTCCCCCAAGATTACAGTTCAATTCTTCATTCATTCTGAACAGTGGAATTCTGCACAGTAACAACACTGTAGGATTTTACTCATTCAAGACCAAAATTCAAACTCTGTTACATTCTCCATGTTCTATATCTTGGAACCACTACTGTTTTGAAAGAGAAAGCTTTTCCAGGAAGGTAAGACCTTGTGCTTCTTACAACCACTTACACCAGTTTACTGACATGATTTAGTCACACTAGCAAAGACTGCCTTGCAAAGCCTGCATTTTTGCCACACAACAAATTCAGTGGGTTAGACTGGATTATATCAACACGAGGTTTCTGCTGTCCAAACACCACTCACATATTTTAGTGGTTTACTTCAATATATCCTAAACAAATTTAGTTACCACTTTTAGTTTCCCCAATGAGCTAAGGCCGTAAATCATATGCAGAAAGAATATTAACAGGGTTGGTTCTGATGGGTATCTTTCACTCCCTGAAACACTTCCTATAAATTCTAACAAAACAGTGTAGCTGCAGGATAATGGTAATTGCAGAAATTGCAGAGGAATGCACACAAGTGATCCATACAAGAGAACACACACGAGTGATTCCAAGTCTAAGTAGCAGGCAATAAAGACAGTTTGCATGTTTCACCACAGGCTGCTTGATGAGACTTCCCTAATTATGCTTATTAGGAATAGTTACCAAGAAGGATTCTGTTCTTTTAAATGCTACCATTCAAAAGCTATCAACCATGAAATCACATACTTCTTGCACATATTTGCAGTTTTCACAGAGCACATAGGACACTACTTCCAGGACCTGCCAAAGTATCATTGTTACAGGTTTGAACTACAGATTAGGCACAAATCAGAGGGCTTAAAGGAGTGTGTGTATACTGTGTAATTTGCAAAGTACTGAGAAAAAGACATCACTTTCCAATTACACATACACTGATAAGAGCAGAATTTAAATATGTCAGGAACAGAATATACCTTTGTAAAATTAAAAACAAACTAGAACCAGCAGCAGTGGTTTTGAAGTCAATCAGGCAGCTTTAACAAAATCAAAAATATTCCAGTGCCTTGAAATTTCTCATACACTCTTTGCTTGAAAGTCATATTGCCAAACCATTGTGAATTTTACTAGCAGGGTTTTTCTTCTCTTTCAATAAAGTAGCAAGATGTGTAGCACTTTGTTTTTAAACTTTTTTACAGTCTTTTCTGAGCCAGGAAAGAGTTCTTTTCCTGGTTAAAGGTAGAAAAGAAGACCTACAAAGGTATTAATCTTATTTACTCCCATACATATTGACAAAATTGCTAAAGTAGGGTGCATTTTGTAGCATTATAAAATCCTCAAGAGAATTAAATTCCCCCCACACCTCATCCCCTAAATATTTTTGCAGGAAAAGGTATGAACTATTTACAGAAGCAATTGCCAATAAAATGTTGTCAGACTGCATCTGTTACAGAAGATAAACATTTCTCCACCATTCCAATTTTTTACATTAGGATTCTAGCTGAAACTTAGATCTACAGCTAAAATACTACTGTACCCTTATTGTAAGAAAAATGTTGAGAGTTCCTTAATTACAGTGTTGCCAGTGGGAAGCACTGTTGCAAACACGTAAGAGAATTAAAAGAACAAAATTCACCCCTGGAGAAATTCAATGGAGACAGTTGGATGGCCTCAAGAAAAGCCTGACCCACTGGTATTTTCCTTAGAAGACCAGAAAGTATTTTATGCAACATTCTTCTGTATTTAGTGACCAATAATCTACATCATTGTCATGAGCTCACATGACAGTCAGAAAGATGTCTCTGAAATTGAAGAGCCGAATTCAAGAAGTTCAAGCCTTAAGCAACAGCCATAAATCAAGAACTGAAACGTGGACAGCCATAAGGGCCACAACATGTACCTCCATCTCAAGTGTAAACTGTACCTGTTGCTCAGGGCACTTACTGGAACACCTGCCCATGCTGAGCACATCTAGGAGCCCATGCAGAAGCACAAT
Source organism: Daphoenositta chrysoptera (assembly GCA_013397915.1). Taxonomy (NCBI): domain Eukaryota; kingdom Metazoa; phylum Chordata; class Aves; order Passeriformes; genus Daphoenositta; species Daphoenositta chrysoptera. The sequence continues at coordinate 274,938 of VZRO01003786.1, read as the reverse complement.
AACAAATTGTTCCTGATTCTCCAAAGGTGTTGTGAAAAATCATTCATTCTCCTTTATATAAAGCACAGGAAATCCCATGATGAAGTTAGAAACACGGATTTCAAGAGTCTGATAAACAGTGCTAGAGAACATAAATTTAAAGATTAAAAGCAACAAACAGCAGCACTGCCCTTTCCCTCACACCTGAACCACCCACACAAGGCAGTCCCCCACGTTTCTAATCTCCAGTCACAAGCAGTCATAAGCCTGAGAAGAACTAGTTCAAGCAGCTTTAAAATTTAAAATTTCCTCTGATAAATTTAATTCTGCTGAAGGTTACTGTTACACACACACACACACACCCCTCTGCTGGCTTTGCACAGTCCAGAACTTTGTATTTACCAATCTGAATTGCCAGCTAAATTCGAGTGCCAAAATGCACTGTAGAGGCAATCACACATGTAGCTATTTTATTCGACTGCCTTTGAAGACAGTAATCTCTGAGAGAGCAGTAGCTTCTTTACCCAGGGAGCTAAATTTACTACTACTTGTCTCATAATGCCTCAAGAGACACAGAAGCCCATAAGCAAATAAGCTATGACTGGGATATTAAGGAGTAAATAACACCTCTGCAAAGACAGCTTCCAGAGATGCAGCATTTCCTGACTCAAGCACACACCAGTCCACAAGTTAACTTTTTTTCAGACCTGCAGATACATTCTCTTCAGGAAGTGAGATCAAATCAGAGAAGCAACAGGAACTGGTATGGAAACAGCAAGTTTCTGAGAATGTTGTTCTGTAATTTAGCTACATGAGCTACACACGTTACTCAGAAATTAATTTAAAAACAGGCTGGGAAGCAAGACTTGACACTGCGAGCAGATGTGAAAAGAGATTCTGGGGTTCTTGGGTGTGCCATTTTCCTCAATAGGTACTTTTTGATGGTGAGATTGAGATCAGTCAATGCATATTAAATATTTCATAGCATCACTGTCCTGGTTTCAGCTGGAATAGAGTTAATTTTCTTCCTAGTTGTGTTTTGGATTCACTCTGAGAATGCTGGTGACACACTGATGTTGTAGGTGTTGTTTGGTAGTGCTCACTCCAAACTGAGGGTGTTTCAGTGCCTCATGCTCTGCCAGATACACCAGAAGCTGAGGGGGAGCAGGGCCAAGACAGGTGACCCAAAGTGGCCAAAGGGATATTCCATACCCTAAAAGGTCATGCCCAGTATACAAACTGGAGGAGTCGGCTGGGAGCTGCCAATTGCTGCTCAGGGCTGGGCTGAGCCTCAGGCAGCACATGGTGAGCCACTGTATTGTGCATCACTTGTTTTTCTGGGGTTTTATTTCTCTCTCTCTTTTCTCCTTTTCCATTCAAATGACTATCATATTTTATTTCAATTATTAAATAGTTATTAGCCGATGGGTTTTACCTTTTTTATGATTCTCTTCCCCTCTTTTGTACTGGGGGTACATAAGCAGGCAGCTACATGGTACTTAGCTCCTGGCTGGGGTTAACTCACAACAATCACAGCTTGCATATGTGTAATATTGTATACTGGCTTTCAGGAACTGCATTACCCATAAAATTAGTTCTATTTTTATTCACAAAGTATACGTTTGTCTTTGATGATGTCCTGAAAGGGGCTCATTAAATTACTAATGTAACTATTAAAGCTATTAAATTACCAATTTTGAGGGATCAATTCAAAGCACATTGAGATAAGCATAAATCCAAAGTAAACCAAGTGTCTCTTCACTTCACTGACCCTCCCATGAGGCTCTGAATGCTAAAATGCCTTTCTCCTGAAAGGATTAACCCCTTCATTGTATAACCCTCCCTGGCCAAAACAGTGGAAGTAGTTATTCCTAGGGCTCACAGAATGTTCTGCTTGGTAGTACATAATGATGGGGGGAGGAGGGATGCTTGGTTTGTGTTTACTTTTAGAGCCCAGGGGAGAGACTGCTCCCTAAGCTTCCTGACAAGATGCTTATTTTTATTCACATTGTCACTATGTTTTCCCATGAACAAATATTTATACTTCAGAGGAAACGTTTCAGTAACATGTTTCAGACAGGATAAGCAACGTGTTCACTTCCCTTCCTTTTATTATGAGAAAGCAATTTTGCTTACAGGAGGAAGTAAATAAATAGATTCCCCAGACATGCCTGGGAAGGGGTAATTCTTGCACGGAACCCGTCTTGAAAATACTGGCAGCATGTCACTGTGTTAGCTGACCTGTGGAGGTTTCACTTGCAATTGCAAGAAATGCACACATCAGAGATTTATTGTTTCCTTTTTTCAGAGAAACAGACCATTCCTGCGCAATCCTGTCTTCATTAAAATATCTGCCCTTCTGACAAATTTTAGTAGCATGTTATGTTCCTATCTGCATTATTATAATGTACATTTAATACATATGGCAAGCTATAAATCCATCTTTTGTTAATACTTCTGAACAAGTAACAGACTGAGAAGGCCAATGGGGGAAAATGACCCAATTTCCTTGACTACTCCAAATTGTGAACAGAGGGTTTGACTATGATATCCTGAGGTTCCTTACAACCTGATTTTTCCCATGATCCTAAATTAAGGACATACTTGGTTTTACTAACTTACACACTTACTGCAGGAACTGTGAAGATCTGGCTGTGATACATGACAAAAGCAATATAAATAAGCACCTGTAACTCAGGCTGGCAACAGCCCCACTTTTCCCTAGGCTGCACAGAGCAGGAACTCAGAAAGCTGCCTGGATGCATGGAAAAGTACCTACATATTTGTGGTACAAACTCTTTCTTCATCCCAGGATCTCGCTCATTTCCTGCACCTGCAGTTAGTCTGTGTAAGTATTCACTCTTGAAAATCAGACTTAGCAGCTTCCGTTTCTTTGATGCTTTGGAAAAAAAAGCCTGACATTGGGTCAAAAGCTACTCTGTGCAGAAGCTGCTCATTACCAACCCTGCAACACCAAGCCCTTATACATTTGTTTTTATCTGCTGGAATAGCAGAACAAAGCTGACTAATCCTGTAAATGAAACGATTAATTATACAACTTTTCAGTTAAGACTTTTGGTACAAAGTTTGCCAAGACACAGATGCTATAACTGTAAAATACCTGACCAAAAGCTGCTGGTCAGAAGAGCTGTGATGACAGGCAACACAAAGTGAAATGAGTCAGGTTTTCTTCTATTTCTCCCTGTCGATACTTACCTCACAGGAGAAAATGTTCACATCCATTTTTAGCAGCTTGATCAAAAGCAGAATTCCATTAAAAATACTTCATGTCTTTCTCTTACTGTGGCACTCCTAAGGAGAAAAGAAAGAAAAAAAAAAGAAGAGAGAATAAACCTTACTATTTTCAACCTAAAATTACAACACATGCAACAGCAACAACATCTTTTATGATCCATTTTATATGGTAAAACAGGCCTGCTTGGTCAACAAAACGGTCTTTCAAAGTGTCAACAGGTAAACTGTGTATCTTTACTAAAACACTCTTTGCTCCAAAGCACTGATGAAATCATGGGTAGCTCGATGAGCTTTTGAGCATAACTGAAGATTGACACAGCTCTGTCAAATGAAGCTTGTTCTTGAATATTTTCCCTCTGGATTTAGATTTTTTAAAAAACAAACCACCTTAGGTGTCAGAACTGAACACTGCTGTATCCCAGTTAACCAGCTTCTCTCTCTTAGGCAACAGACTCCAAGGAGGGTGTTTTTGCCTACCTTCCAGAAGTTGACAAGACTCTAAAATATGAGCTGACAGCCTCATGATACATGAACTGGGAACTCTGTGTTGCTTCCCCCTTTGGTAACAAATGAAATTAATTATAAATGTCCTTTGTTTGGTTTGGTAAATGCCTGCCTTATTGTGGCTTGGTTCCCATCCAGGAGCAAGGTAGAGGTTTTCCAAGAATCAAAGGTGGGAGCAACACTGATTTCACCTCAGATGCTGCCCTAAAAGCAATGCTCAATGGCACAAGTATGTTTCAGGGGTTCATGCTAGCTTGAATAGCAGCAGCAAAATGCAGAGCCTTCAAATGAACAGAGTAGTGGCCCACTTAGCTTTCCTAGGCATTTCTCCCTTCTTATCAGGATCATTTCAAAATTCAGTTTAGGACTGAAGTTAACTTCTCACAGAAATTCCCACCTTCTGTAGATACCCAGCACAACACAACAGAGAGAGCAAACAGAAAATGAAGCAACACTTCATCCTGCCTTTGTGGAATATGCAAGCCACAAGAATTTATGCTAGAGCTAGAGGCATGATGTTTATATCCTCTCGAAGTCCTGCCCTTCCCTTTGCTACTTATCAATAAGCATTTTAGGGGCAAAGACATATCAGTCTTCCTGAACTGCTGTGTTTCATGCAGCTACAGCAGTGGAGAATCTTCTCACCAGCTTTCCTACTGTGTTTGCCCTTACTTCCTCCAAGGTAGGCCCACACAGCTCCCTTTGTGAGCCCTACAAATAACACCTTAACCTACAATGAAACAACCCCCCAAATTATTAATTAGTGACATTAGCACACTCAGAGCTCTAAAACTGTTTAAATTGCTACTTATGTGATACTGTACCATTCATAACTGTTTACTTGTTTCCTGAGTATTGATGGCAGATTAGAAGTTACTGGCAGCTTCTTTCAGAACATCCCTTTTCAAAAAAAACCAAACTAAAAAAAATTGGATCTGGTTTATCTGATCATAAACCCAGAGTTTTCTATGTTTTTATTTCACTGAGATATCATTCACTTCTAACAGCCTTTCTCTGCTTCACCCTCATTAAAATCTACAGACATGACCTCCAAGGATATATCCAGATCCTTCTTACTCTCAAACAGACATGCTAAGCCCTTCCACAAGCTCATTCACAATTCTTTTTCATCAATCATTAATCATTTACATTATTGTCCTATTAAAGGCCACATTAAGACTCTCCTGCTTGCTTAGATTTTTTTTTAATTGTTATACTGTAAAGGCAGACCAGTTGTTTGAAGAATGTAAGCAGATAGAAATGTAGCTAAACCTGATTTTCATCATTACTAAAGCATAAGCCTAAAAGTTCCACTTCACAGACAAAAGTTTATAGCCTTCATCCCCCTGCCCCTCAGTCTTCCCCTTTCTGGTTTTAAAGATATTTGGGTCCACAAAATAAAGGCTTAATTCTTAATTAGCATTGTTCTACCCTATTACGACTCCAAAATACAAACATCTTTCATACCATGGTAGTGGAAGCGGATCTCTCTCTGTGATGATGATCTGCACTCAGAAGAATAGAGCAGCTAAACCTTCCATGCCCCTTCCTTATCAGAGCCTGGAGGAGCTCCCAGCCAAGAAGAGAGCTGGCTTCCTGTGACTCTCCCCGTGTGCCTGCAGAGAGTATCAGCTGTGGCCGTGGCAGGGCACTTCCTTCTCTCCCATCTGCTCCCCACCCAGGCAGGCATTACCTGAACTAATGCCCACCCACAGCAGCAAGCACACCGTGAGACTGTGGGCAGGACATGCAGCAAGGTCACCGTGGGCTGACAGAAACTAAAACCAGCTGGAACACAAAGTAACTCACTGAGGGATGTACTTGTACGGTCTAATTCTCTAAAGTGGGGAATTTCTTGTAAATAGGCAGGAAGGTGAGGAACAGGAACACCTGCTGCAGGTTGGCAGGTGAAACATTTGCAGTGCAAACCAGGCCCAGAAGGAATGCAGAAGAGGCCAGGTGGAACACTGGGCTCCCTGCATGACTATTTGGGGCCAACAGTCATGTCTAATCTGGTCTAGAAGCCTCTTCTGTGATGCACAAGACACTCCTCTAACACACTGACACTACAGAAAACTCAGCCCAGTCTTCCCTTCAAATCCACCTCAGCTTCACCTTTGCATTGTTCAGAAGCCTTAGCTGATTCAGTCTTGGCTCCACCCGTTTTGTTTGGTTTGTTGAGGGGTTTTATTATTATAACCATACTAAAAATATTGCAGAATTTCTCCTCTCAGGTGTTTTGTGAGTTTCCTTTTACTAGCCCATCACCTCTGTGCATTGGTTTCAGTTTCTGTAACACCACACATTCACAGTACATCTGCCCCAAATCTCCTCAACAAACTTTCAGAGATTACAGGGAAGAAAACTGCTTTTAAGCCTTATGTTTCTTGCTTAATACAGTCTCACTTCAAACTTTTGCCTTTAGAAGTTCAAATAGTGGGAGAAGTTGAAGTAAAAGAGCAGAACCTTAGTTCACTGTTGTAATCTTTACTATGACACACCTCACTTGCTCTACATTACATGGTTGAACAGACAGTAGAAATGTTACTTCCCATTGATACCTAAACCAACATTTCCTCTCAACATATTTTCAAACCTTTAATGTTGTTGAATCCATAGTAAATGCAAGTGTTTTGCCCTTTCTACTTAGTTTAGGCAAGTATAATTTTTTTTCTGGAGTCTCTCTCAGAGAGAAAGGAAGATTTTCCTGTATTGATTACACACAGATGATGGCATGTTGACGTGTGATTTAAATAGTTCAATTTAACTAAGTACAAATGACAACATTTGGTGTGAAGTTGACAATCAGGTTCTGAAAGGTGGGATACTATGATTACCACCAACCCTATCTTAGGAGCACCCGCAAGGACTCAGTTAAACAGCTGCTAAACAAAAGTGCCAGTAACTGTAAAGCTCTACTTTCCTATGCTTCCCAAGTAGGGAAAAGTTTTTTTTCCTTTTCTCATTCCTTTTTTTCAGAGAGCTGCAAAAGAGTTGGGCTGGCTATGGCCCACTGCTTCTCCCCAGAGATTCTCAACAACTGCAAAGAAGAGAAAGGGCTCTTTAACTTCATTCTCCTACTTTTTGGGAGGCACATCCTTCTTTATAACCAGCTCCTCTGATATCCAGTTCTCTACATGCATTTGCACTCTGTACCAATTACAAATTTCATTCTTGTAATGCAGAGAACCATTAATAATTTAAGATTAAAAAGGAACCTAAGGGCAGGAATATTCCATTTTTGCTCACGAGGTAGATGGTACTCTGCTAGACCGTCAACTCAAGCTATCTTTGTGCATGCGATGTTAATTCAGCAAATTGCTTTTCAAACAGAGTGCATTCAGAAAGTGCCTGGAGATTCTATACGAGAAGAAAGTTTCATTTCTATGGCAAATGTGCCAAACCAAAACCCAGAAAGTGAAATACGAACAGATTTTAGTTTTGTCCATCTAGTTTTCACAAACAGGAGTTAGCCAGGATGAATTTTGTAAAGAAGCCCTCTGCACGAGCGAGTAAAAGTCATGCCAGGTGTAGCGATAGATGCCCCAGCGCCCTGCCTGCACCGTGAGAAACCGGAGAAACAATGCGCACGTCTAACGGTACGGAACGGCTCCGGAGCGATGCAGCAGGACCGCCTGACTCCCGAGGGAGCTGCCAGCATTTCTGGCCTTACCGCGGAACAGAACGGGACACCGGGGCGAGGCGGGCAGGTGCGGAGACCCTCCTGAGGCAGGACCGGG
>VZRO01003786.1:49406-267089 GCA_013397915.1 Daphoenositta chrysoptera | reverse complement strand
GGGCGCGCGCCGCTGCGCTCTGAGGGGCCGGGGGCCGCCGCGCCCCTCACGGGGCTCCGGGGCTGCCGGCGGCGGCGCGCTCGCCCTTCCTGCCCTCGGGAGAGATCGCTTCCAGGAATTGAGGGGCTGCGGAGGCAGGAAATCCTGCGGGGCCCCGTGCGGGGAGCGGCCGCAATGGCATCACCTCGGCGCGCGGGAGGGTGGGGTCCCCAGCCGCCTCCTCCCTGCTCCGTGTGAGCATCCGCGCGATGAAATGGGGAATCCGACGGTGGGATCAAGGTGTGTGTGCCTCCCTGAACCGTGAATACTCCTGTGTTTAACATTGCTGTCTGACGAGTAAATCCCACCGCACTGCTCGCCTCAGCTTCCCCACACAGAACTTTCATGCTGAATTGTAGCTGAAAAACAATCTTAAGCCTGTTTTCCGCCCAGGATGCTTTCCATTTACAGTGTCCTCAGGGTGTCTGACCTCTCTATCAATAATACACTAACAGAAGTCTTTAAAGAGAACAATAGTGGGACGCCGTAAGTAATCCAGCTCTGTAAGGCATTTTAAAAGGTTGTAGAACATATTGCTGAAATGCTTAGGTAAATTTGAGGAACAGCTCAGTAGCCTGGTATTAAAGGAATTTTCTGCTTACTCGGGGTCTTGGACTCAATTTTCCACCCTGGGTCATCCTGTGCTGTTGAGGAGGATTTGGGAGGACTGTGGGGCCCAGGTACTCAGCCCTTGTGCCAGTGCTTCACCTTGGTGATGTTTAATGTTGGTTACGGGGAGTTTCTGACAACACAGCCCTTCGGGAAGGCGAAGGGCTAAGACACAGGGCCTAAGGACAGCAGGAGCTGGCAGTATTGCAGGTGGAGAGGCAGGCTGGGCTTGCAGCCAAACTGCTCTCCTGTCTGAATGGCAGAGATCAGGCATTCTGTGCAGAAGTAACGGACCTAGCCCCCAGATCATGAAAACCACAAGAGAAGCAGGGTTCATTGAATCTTCTTTCTTCTTTTGATGATTTTTATTTCATGTGCTTCCCTGTGGAGTCATGAAAGCTTGAAATGTACCTGCTGTATACTGTATCAATAGTGCAATATACACGCATGCTGTATCAGTATGCTGAACTGTGCAGCAAGGGGAATTAGCCTATGTGGAGCTCTGTGCTGCCATGGGCAGACTGCCTTGAGCACATAAATCAGCTTTAGAGTACTGTCAAACACTAGCATACCCTGTGCTTTACATTTGTAAAAGAAATGTGGGAGAATTCCAGGATTCCAAAATTCCGGGATTCCAGGAGCTGAGCCTTTAAAATAAATGACACTTGGTATTGTGAGCCCCTCATTAAGTGGACAGAAACTGTTAGCAGCTTGACTAAATCTTAAGTTTAGAATAAATGACTGAAAGATAATGACCTTTGTTGCATATGTGGTACCAAGAACAAAGAAAGATTGTTAGGCCGTAGTTACTCCCCAGAACTGGAAGGATTATTTTGTTTGGGAAGAGTTTATTCAGAGTTCTGGTAACTCATATTTAGAGTCCCAACGAGGAAGCCTCCACTGTGCTTCCACAGTATTTGCGTGCAGAATTGTATAGTTGTGCAATTTCACTCTGTACAAACAAACTGTCTAAATTCCTGTAATTTGTGCTGGAAACACACTATCATTTGCAAGGCAATTGGAGCAGACAGCTGAGCTCACAAGGGTTATCATCTGCATCTGTTCAGAGGACAGCCTCCAACCTTGTATTGGCTAACATTTTTAGCTCTGCTAACTAAACCCACATGAGATAAAAGTCCACCCACACAACAGGTTATAGAGTTTGCTTTAAATCAGCTCTGTTTCGTGAACTGAACAGCTCAATTCTATTTCATGTATTTCCTTTAGCACTTCAAAATGAATTTAGGTTGCTTGAAAGGCTCTTGACTGACAGTTTTGGAAATTGAACTCCCATGTTTAATCCTAGACTGGGTCCAACACAAGGAAGCCTCTCACTTGTACCAGAGAGGAAACTGTGCTAGTCTAAGGATAGTCCTATTCACTTACTTTCTGATGCCAGCAAAGTAGGATTTCCTAGTTTTTCACTGCTCTATAGTTACTGGGTGTAGGATATTTTCATTACATTAAAACTATGCCTTGGATTCTGTATGTTTAAATCAGAAAAAAAAAAAAAAAAAAAAAAAAAAAAAGCAAGTGTTTAATAAATCATTTGCCCTTTAAAGAATGATAATTCCATTTCAGCCTTAAATTAATTAGGCAGTAGTATGGAAAGCTAATGATCTTCACAGAGCACTTGCTCTCTTTCCACCAACTTATTGATTTTTGAAAAAATTAATTTATGCTTTTAATATTGAGCTTATTTTTGTGCAAAATTACAGGTGTTCAATCTATAAGCAGAGATGGACTGCCATTATCCTTCAAAGTGCACATGGAACAGATGAGGAGAAGCTGTGTAAGTTCTAGGCTTCCAGGAATGGATGCCAAAACAATTTATTAAATTTTCTGTTAAGAATAATTGTTGGTTGACAGTTCTGTAACTTTTATGACAATATCACTTGAACCCAGACATAAGACAGACTGATACCAGTCATGATGTCAGGGCTGTGATTGCTCCTCATTCACAGAAGATACCAAGGTGACAAAAATGTTTATGATTGTGAGTCTTTTCATTGCCTCACCGTTATCGAGCTGCAGTTACATTAGTCTGACTATAGTAGCTCCAGGTGACTCATGGCTTTCATTATATGTCTGAGTTCTTAAAGGATAAAAGATTTTGGAGAGGTAATTTTTTCTGCAGAAAAATGAAACAAGATCTGGTTTGTGAAAGTAAATGCATTTGTACTCTTCAGCACTCACTACATGTTATAGGATGGAGGTAGATTGTGAGCTTGCTGAAAGTCCTCTCAGCTGTTTTCAACCAGTGCCTTGAAGCAACAGGTGTCAGTGACAGTGGATCGAGCATAGACCTTTGTGCTGTGGTGGAGCAGGGAGTGTTCATGTGCTCAGCTCTGCCAAGTGGACTGTGGTGACACAGGAGGGCATAGGGGACATGGCAATGAGCAAGTCCCAGGCCTTTCCAGACAGGCTTGGAAGCCAATGGCTCATTATGCTGCAATTTATTGAGATGCTTTTAATGTTTTATCCTCTATTGTCTTAGGGTTATGACTGTGGTTACTGTAGCCCTTTACTGCCACACTGTCCTGGAACAGGCTCCAAATAGTGGCATTCTCTTGCTGAGTATTCTCTGGCTCTGCCCACAGTCTCCAGCAGGCTGTGGCCAGCTCTGCCTTACATTCCTCCTCCCTGTCATTTGGTGTTAGGGCAGGTGGAGCTCCTGTTCTCCACATCTATGTGTGGCAAAGATTGTGCTGGCTTTGAAGGCTTTTTCTTTGTCCTGAGACATCAGAATCACAGTTATTTAGCTACTGAGGGCTTTCAGAGCCTTTCTTAGAAGGCCTTATTAAAGCTTTAAGCTGTAATACAGCGAATCAGAGTAGTGAGAGGTTTTAGTTCTTCCCTATGAGGATTGGCACTGAAAACATTATAAATAGTTCAGTGCAAGTTGTGAGCAGAGCAGGAGTCAAAACGTCAGGAGTCATGCTATAACCTTCTGCTGAGGGCTTACTTCATCCTTATAGACTGTTATAAAAATAATCTTATAAACACTGAAGCAATCACCACTGTGAATCACATTGTGTTCATACTAGACAAACCTACGTAAGACTGGCAAAGGTTTGTCTGGGTAAAGATACTTACTTGGAAACTGTGAGAGAGGAAGGATTTCACTGGCAGATTGTTGTAAGAGTGAAATATTACATCCTGAGGAGAAATAGGTTGTGGAAATGTCAAATCTATATTATACAAAAGTAATGCAGAGGGAATCCATTCCTGATTTTGGAAAACGTACCTGAATCTCCCATTGCTTCGGGCTCAGAAATATCAGGAGTGAAGTGACACCAGAATTCCTGAGGTCTAGTGGTTCTAACAAATAAACGTTTATTAACTCTGGTTTGATGGACAATTCCTGTTTATCCAGCATTGCTCAAAATCATGTCTTCATACAGTTCGTTCGTTTTAAATAAAAAGGCTTACAACCAGCTTGGACAAGCTTTTGAAGAATACCCTCCAAAGAACACTGGGAAGAACAACAATGCCATGGAAGGAGGATAAAGACAAACCTTTCCACTCATTTATTTTCACGGTTTTATTAAATATAGTGAATATGTTTAGCCACACCAAACTAGTCTTTTGTAAAGCACAAAAGTCATCAAGGAAAGCATGTATGACTTCGTAATTACACAAAATTGATCCAGGAAAAATAGATCATGAAGTAATGTAGAGTGTTTAACTGTCTGAACCTTATCCATCGTTATGTTCAGATGTAAAACTAAGAACAAGAACTGACCAAAAGATTCCCTTCCCTTCCCTTCCCTTCCCTTCCCTTCCCTTCCCTTCTTTTTTGCTACACTGTAGCTACAGAGCTCATGGATGAATTTGCTGTGGGGAAGGAGAAGTAGCTAAGTCCCTCCATTTCTGTGTGCTCCTGCAACTATGTAGTTTGTGGCTATATAGTTCCTCTGTCGAGCCTGAGTTGCAGAATTTGATCCCCACTTGAAACCCAGGTGGATTGCAACACTGCAAAGTGTGTGTGGCTGTTTGCTCTGCCCATACAGAGGATTTGCACCGATGTAGCTGCTTTCCTAACAAATCCTCTGTGTCACGAGCCAAGAGCTGTGATACCATCTAGGCTTAGTTCTCAACACCCGTTCACCATAGCCTTTCACCATGCAGCGAATGTGAAATGCTACCAAACTAGAACAGCACAGTTTTACCCTTCTTGGAAAGCATTTGTGATCAGCTGTAACTCATGGAGAGCAGGCCTATTGTGAATTAAACATTGTTTAGCTGAAAATGTGCATTGGATTTAATCCAATTACTTGTTTGCTGGCACAAATTCTTCTGGTGACCATGAGTTTCCAAGAAAAAGATACAATTTTATCTCCCTTCCCTGATTTAGCACTATTCAAATGTCAAATTGTTTTGTGTGTTTCCACTCCTGATCTTGGAGTCTGGACCAGTGTGGAAGATAGAATGAGCACACCACCTCCAATCCTTGTAATCTAGGCTCAAACTCCTCTTGTGTAGTGTGTGTGGGAGTCTCTCACAAGCACCACATTCAAAGAGCATATCTTTTGGTGGTGATTTATACATCCGTTCAAATGCTGGTTGCCATAAAAGAATTCCTTGTTTCTATCCTCACAAATACCACTTACAGTGCCAAGTTGGCTAAAACTAGCCAGTCTGTATAACTACAGGAAAAAGAGTGCCTTCTGCTAGTTTAGATTATGATGTGCATGCAAAAATGGATGCACACATATATCTGAAATGGCAACCCTGGCAATTTTGATAGTTCTCAAGCTGGTCCAATATGTTGCTGTAAATATGCTTAGTTGTTGGGTGTTTGTACCTCATGTGAACATCTTTTTCCAGACCTGGTAATAGGCTGCCAGCCATAAAAGTATATTTAACTGTAAGTAGTATTTCTTCATGCTGTTTAATCTACTTACTGTCTGTTTTCATTTCTTTGTTTTGTCTCCCATTCATTAGCTAAAACAAAATGTAGGTGCTTATATAAAACTTTTCAACAAAAGGTTTTGCTGCTAAAAAGGCCCAAACTCAAACCTCAGATTTATGTGCTACCTTCTGCCATGGGCTGTAAGCATTGGGGTTCCTCAGAAACCAAAGTCAACACAGCACAAAGCCATTCCTGAGACCACAGAGGATCTGAGTGTCGAGTAGACCTTCTTCTTTGCTCCATGTGCACTTGGAATCCTTACTGTGCTGTTAGCTTAAAAGACCCTAAGAGAAGTTAAGAATTGTCACCTTGCAGTGTATCACTAGTGGAGACCAGAGTTGTTTCACTGTAAATAAGAGAGGTCTGCTACAATGGCAGTCGCAGTAAATAATCCTTGTCTGGATTCAGATTCTGACTTCTTTGTTCTAGCAAGATGCTGGATCCAATGGTCTGGATTTTAATTGTTTGTGGAGCTGGAGAGCTAAAGAGGATCAAGAAAGAGAGTTCTGATTTTTGTATTGCCTCTGCATTTGAAGATTGTGGTATACTGCATAAGGAAACTTTCTCTGCATTTTCCAACAGAGAGAGATTGAAAATATGCCAGATACATTTAAATGAACCCATTAAAAAGTTTGGAAAATGTGGAAATATGAGGAAAAAATAAAGGGAAAGCTGAGTATTGCTTTCAAATTTTCAGACTTACATTTTAATGGAAATAGTTAATTAAATTATGCCAAAGTAGTATTTCATCTGCAGATCTTCGTTTGGGCTTATGTGTCTTGGTAACCATAGAAAAGTTGTTTTCTGAATACATAACTAGCTCCTGTAGCTCAAAAAAGAAAAATGTGGAAAAAAAATTTATTACAGATAGAAGATTTTGGCAATGTCCTGTGCTTTGTTACCAATTCCTTACTCTTTTCAGCCCGAGTACATATGGCACTAAACTCAGGAAAGTTTTCCATTGTCTCTAACAAGATCAATCACTGTCAGCAATCCATCAGTGCTTCTAGATACTGATTGCTCTTCTGCTAGAACTTTCAGAAAACACCAGAGTGTTTGAAGAATCATAGTTCGAAATATTTCAGGAAAATACAGATGCTTGAAATCTGAGAAAGGGGCCCACCAGTTGGTGTTGTTACTTGAACTACTTGCTCTTACACAGGTGCTTTCAACAGTCTATAAAGAGTTAAAGACATCTTTATAAGTACTTGATAGTTTGGTTGAGCCTTTACAGGATAATAATTCTTTGTCCATGACATGCTTAGAACATATGTAAATCATTCAAAGAAGTTTTGAGTATTATATTGGTATTCCTATGTAGTTCATAAGCTACAAACTATTTTGTTTTCCATTCAGGGAATTCTATACATTTAGTGATAAATGTCTAAGTATTTTTTGTGTCTTCAATTAGAGTCTGTTATGAAGAATGTGAGTTTTGAAAACTTCTTGACAACTTTCATAAAGAGTTCTTGGCAGTATTTTCATGTTCTGAAGATGCAGAACACTGTGATGTGACTCACTCTTCGTACCCTGGCACTTGTCAGTGTTTAAGGTTAACACAATCCACTGGCATAAAAAGGATAAATGGATGTTTGTGCCTCTCAACAGGAAGTGTGCACCATTTTATGCAGCTGGGAGTGTACACAGAGCCACTGACCAATCCACAGAAGATATGGGGGAAAACGAAGAATGGAATCTGGCCAGAAATACAGAAACAGCAAAATAATAGAATCATAGAATAGTTTGCATTAGAAGGGACCTTTAAAGTTGCAACCCTGCAGTGAGCAGGGACATCTTCAACTAGATTAGGATGCTCAGAGCTCTGTCCAACCTGACCAGGGAAGTTTCCAGGGATGAGGCATCCATCATCTCTCTGGACAACCTGTGGCAGTGTTTGACCATCCTCATTTTAAAAACTTCTTCTTTGTGTCTAGTCTAAATCTTCCCTCTTTTAGTTTAAAACCCTTACCCCTTGTCCTATTGTACAAACCCTAGTAAAACGTTTCTCACCATTTTTCTTACAAATCTCTTTTAAGTTTTCAAAAGCTACAATAGGATCTCCCCAAAGCCTTGTCTTCTCCAGAACAAACAACCACAACTACCTCAGCTTTTCCTCATAGGAGAGGTGTTCCATCCCTCTGATTATTTTTGTGGCCCTCCTCTGGACCCACTCAAGCAGGTCCACATCTTTCCTGTGCTGAGAAACCTTAAAGAAGCATCCTACCAGTTTAGATGGCAGCTACTAGAGATGCTATGAGAAATTGCTACAAATTATCTGTATAAATCTCAGTTATCCCAGTTTCCCTAAATAAAACTGAGTCACAGGGCCAAAGGGGTTTTAAGGCTGTCAGTGAATCTTTAACACAGTCAGATTCCAGGCTTCAAGGACCAGGCATCCCTGATGCTACAATCACCAGCAGCGCCTAGAGGGCATCAAGATTCATTTCTATGCAAAGGGATTTGAACTCGCAGTGATAAGCACTTTCCCTACCTAGTACAGAGAAGCAGCACTTCTGCAGGGCCTCATTTTGAGACTCCTCATCTCATCCGCAGGTCAGAGACCCTGTCACTGGTAGCAAAGCAGTTGTGAGGTCCTAGCCTGGCAAGTAAGGCAGAGATAGGAAGTCAGTGTCAATACTTCAGACTATAGAAAGTTTCCTTTCTTTCTAACCCTGAATCTATTTTGGCTTTTAAAAGATAACACGGCAATCTGTCCTGTCATCTGTTCTATCACAGCGCTTGTACTGTTACATATTGTGGCTCCCAAGAACAGAAGATAAAGTGGAAAAACTTGACAAAATCCATAGTTAAAAGCCAGGTTATTTTTAAATTTGGGTTTTGTTTTATCGAAAATAGTTGACTTTTTCTTTCCTTAGTCCAAAGTTGATCTGTGAGGCAAAAAAAAAAAAAAAGAAAAGCTGTAGCCTTAGTGACATGATTGACTTTCTAAATTACCGACAAGGGCATTTGTATTTTGGTATTAATCTGGGCTGTTAGAGAAGTAAACAGCAGTTTGTGATTGGTGACTGCAAAATTTGATTCACAGAGCACATGCATTCATCTGAAAATATTTTAGTTCTTAGGCTGTATTTCTGAGCTTTCCAGCACTCTTAATATTTTTTCATTGATATTCTATTCTGACAGGAAGTAAAAGCAAAGACACTGCTACCTGGATAGTGAAAATATAATATAGGGATTCATATCTACTTTTTAGTGGCAGAATGAGGCAATGAAAGTAAAAAATCCCATGGCACAATTGGTGTAAATTGGTGTAAATCTGATAAATTCTGCAGCATGGGGATTTTTTGTCTGGAATGAGTATCTTGGATAAACTCAATGTCTTCAGTAGTTGCTGTATCCAATGCCTGGAGAAGAGAACTGTAATTTTTGAAACTAGAAGACTACCCAGGAAGAAAGTGAGAACTTTGATGGATCTGCCAGGGCAACTTGTCTAGTTTATGTCTCTTGAATTACAAAGAGATCTGGGAGTAGCAGAGCTGAGGAAGATACAATTTCATGTTCACATCTTCTGGGGATCTAATAGTGTCTGCACCATGGCTAAACCTTACTCAACAGCTGGCACAGGCTGAAAGGGTGAGATATTTGGGTGGGACTAGGTATGTGCATATGAACAAAGTGTCATGCCATAAGAATGTTTGTTTATTAAAGTGTTCTTTTCTTACTAGCCTGGTTTTCTGTGAAATATGCTGTGTCTTACTTCTCTGCTGCATAGTAGAGAAAGCCTTTTTTTTTTCTTCTGTCCCCTCATAGAATGCAACAGCAGCAGCAGCCTGCCAAGTAGTTTAGGTATTAATAAGGGTACTGCCATAGGCTCCAGTTGCCATTAGCTCAAATGCTGTCTTGGGCCAATGTAGTTACATTGCTTTTGGTACTGGAACAGTGTAGGCTTCCTGGAAATGTGTGGTGCTGATTTCCTGTCCATGTTCTGTGGGAAAAACTGGCCCATGCTTAAGGCTTTTATTTAAGCTGATGCACAATTACAGGCATTGTCTCAGCCCTAACAGATTTAGCAGAACAACTTCCTTGAGGAAAGATTTACCAACATGAATAAATGAAATACATTGGGTTTGTGAGAATTTATACCCAGAGTTTACAAATGAAGTGTGATAAAGTCACTGTGGGTTGAAGGTTAAATAAGGTGTATCATAAACAAGGGCTTCACTGTTTAGCAATGCCTGCATATATGAAACATTTCATTTCAGTTCATTTTAAGCCCTGCACTTTGCTGCCTCAGTGTTCACTTTTTCCCCACCTGTAAATCATAGGGTGAGTGTTTGAAGAAGATCATATGCCTCAGAGCATGCAGGTGAATGGAAGGTTAAACATTGTGACTGGCATTCAGGTGACTCTTGTGCAATAAATCCCAGTGATATGATACTTGGTCAAAAGAACTGACAGTCATGGGGAGAAGAACAGGGAGGAGGAAGATGAAGGGAGGCTCTTGAATATGTTTTCAAACGTTGCATTAAAAGGAAAAAAAGAGACCTGGTCTTTGATTCTTGGCTGCAGCAGGGTCTCTGGCAGGTATGAGGATGTGCTGGGTGCTTGCCCAAGTGTTCAGGAACACAGGGGCTGGAATCCAGAATCCCCCTGTTCACATTCTTCCTGAGGTGGAAGGCAGAGGGGGAGGGAGCCAGGACCTTGGCTGTATCCTATGAAACAGTGACTGTTTCTTTGCATAGTCACAGAAGAGCCAAATATATTTGCTTTATGCATCTTGCAAAGCAAGAGAGTATAACAAGAAAGAAAATGTGGTATTTTTTTCTGCAGTAAGATGCTGAAATGCATCAAAGATTTTGATATTCATAAAGCCAATGTTTACATAGTCCAAAGAAGATTCTAAGGGTGATTTATAAATTCTGTTCAGCATGGAGGTCAGGGTTTAATGGGCCAGTTTTAGCAATGGTATCCACACAGGTATCTTTGTACAGTAGCTAAAATAAATTAATTCAAAGCTGAGTGACAGAAAATTCCTCTGCATTCTTTTCCAGTTACTGTTTCAGTGAAGTGCTCTCAGCATACTGGTAGCTTCCTATTGCTTAGCACAGAATTCATGTGCTTGCCATTATGTTCACAAATGTATACCTGATTGGGAAAAAGTCCTTCTGAGGGAGAAGAGGTAGTAGAGTGTGTTAATAGAGGAGGCATGAAATTTCATATGTCCATAGGCCTTTGGAGGGATACAAAGAGTGATTTAGAATCTGAGGAAAGGTGGGACACAGAGACAATGAGACAGCTGTGGATGACAATGCACTCCTAAGCAGTTTCGCAGTTCTGCACGAGGATTAAGAGGTACAAAATAAAGGCATGGACCCAAAGTGATGTATAATCAGGTATATTATCCTCTTAAAAGTGAAGGATGGCCTATGCTCTCCTTTGCTTTCTATCCTGCTGCAGCAGAGAGTGCAGCTATCTGAGTACATCTGCTGTCACACCTGACACAGCTACTGTGAGAACAGTCAGGCTCCAAGGTCACTGCTCACCAGACACTGGGGAAATGTAAATACAGTTTATCTTAGAAAGATGTTAAAGGTGGCTTGTACCCCTCAGCCTGCCCTGCCCCTCCCCACCCTCCAATGAACCACATACCTTTTGAGCATCATCACAGAGGAGGTCTTTGATTACGTGTGTCTTATTTAGTTGCACACAATAACTGGGTGCAGCACAGCAGAAAGGACATATAAACTAACTAGTGGAATAAAAGTGTCCTCCTCTGTGTAGGTCTAGTGACATCCACTGTAGCTGTTGCTATATCATGATTTTAAGGCGGCTTTATGAAAAGTTCTGTCTACTTCAATGGACACAGCAAGGGAGAGTGTCCTCTAAATACAGAAGTTTCCAGCTACTAATAAAAGTGTCTTATATGGAATTTACTTTAGGATTTCATAGCCGTCAGTTTCCTTACAGCTGCCTCTTCTCATACAATCACTAAATCACATATGTTTTGCAAATGCTGGCAGGGTTTTCAAGTGCCTAATGCAAAATGGAAAAAGGACATTTGTCCTCAAAGTGAACAAATTTTTGTCTTGCAATAAAGCACTTTTTCCAAGATTTACTGGCTCATTGCATTTAGTGGCACTCAAGCTACCTTCTTTCTGGAAACAGTGGAACACTTGTCCTTTGAAACCCCAGGCTTTTCAAGATGTCTCAAATTTGACATCCCAAAATTAAGGTACTCCACAGAATCCTGGCTATCTTTACTCAGCCCAGGTGACCTCACATTGCACCATGGGGAATTTCCTTATCATGAATGTCTAGTTAAGTCCTAAATCTCTCTTAGGCAGAGCTGCTACATTATTGTTCTATTGTTCTATTCTGTATTATTTATCTATATATAAAATACAAAACCACATTGACCAAACCTAAGGCAGTGCTTATGAATCCAGAATTAATATGGCAAATTGACTCCATAAGCTTGAAATTACATACCAAATAAAATGTTTCCAAATGGTGCTCTATAAAACGGCATGTAATTTCCTCACTTACACATTTGATACTTTGTGAGCCTGGGCAGAAATAACATTATTTGGAAAGAACCTAGTTCAAAATAATGAGGAAGGGAACTCTTGCAGTAGTAGGTCAGAAAGCACTTGTGGCTGTGGGGATCTCTTATCAGCCTTATTTTTTCTCATCATTATTAATATGGGTAGAGCTAATTAAATGTCTTAGGTGCACTGGAGATATACAGAACACATATGTGTTTTGTACCTGTAGTAGCCTTATCTATTTCCTCA
This sequence comes from Daphoenositta chrysoptera, assembly GCA_013397915.1. Taxonomy (NCBI): domain Eukaryota; kingdom Metazoa; phylum Chordata; class Aves; order Passeriformes; genus Daphoenositta; species Daphoenositta chrysoptera. The sequence goes on along the minus strand of VZRO01003786.1, from coordinate 254,771 downwards.
CTTGCTTATTTACTAATGGTAAAGTTGTTCAGACTCACAAAGGCTGTTTTTATGAAAAATATGGAATTGCTTCAAGCCTAGGAGCAGAACAAGTGAAATACAGTCCTACTCCAATACAATATGGCCTTTGGGATCCACTGGAAACAGGAATATCAGACTGAGAACACAGCTTATACTTTCCTCGAGATGCAGGTCTTGCATCTAATTCTGTTAGAAGTTAAGATGACCATTTTCTACCTCTGCCATAGTGAACAGGCCATTTCAAAGAAAAACATTGAATGTGGTCATACGATCTTCCTCCACCACAAAGCCTGGCTGTGTGATCCCTTGATACTGATACAATCACTAATTCCTGGCTGTGATTCTTAGGGCTTATCTTCTATGCCTGGTTGTGCTATTTGCATATGTACATGTGTTCTAGGTATGGCTGTATGGAATATTCTGCTGTATGCATTTGAGGTTCCACTACCTACACTGTTATGTACAAATAGACATACTGTAACATCACAAGAGCATTAAGCCTTTAAGAGAAATGATACAGAAAGACATAGGTCAGTGAACAGGCAGTGGAAAATTGAGCAAAATTATCAGATCAGAATTTGGGTTTTGTGAAACACCGTGTGTAGCTGCAGTGTGTAGCAACTTCTTAAAAAAAAAAAATACCTTTGAAGAAATTATGTAAAGGAAAAATAGATCCATACACAGAGAATCCGGAACTTCCTAGAAAAAAACACCTTCAATGCCACCTTTTCATGTGCAGATTTCCATCACTGTGCTCTGGCTGTGCAGGTGTGCCATAAGCCATTCCTGACAATCCCACCTGCCAGGATTAATACTGACCGAGTGTAAGGGAGAACGGGCTGTTTGGCAGCTTGCACAGACGGTGCAGCAGGGCCGTCCAGAGCCTGCCTGCAGCTGGCAGAAAGCTCCACTCTGTGGCTGCAGAGCTGTGCCCTGTCCCAGCGTCAGGCTGGTCACCAGCACACGTGGTAACAGCCACGGCCCTTGGGATCCGTGCCAGCAGGGAGTGCACATTGCCTGCTCCTGGCTGTGCCTCTTGCTAGAAAAGAGGCCCATTGCAAGAAATGGTGAAAGAAAGTACTCTGGCAGCTCCATGCCCTCTGAGAATTCCCTCTCTACAACAGAGATCACGCAGTCAAATTCAGCAGACTTCAGGATGTTTTGAGCATCCCAGAGAACAAATTGATCAGTGACCCAGTTCTTCCATTCCATTTGATTGCTTTATTGAGCCAGGATTCCTGATGCCAAAGGGATCCCTGGGGTCTGATAACTTTGGTGTGAAAAGAGATGTTTGAATTAAGCACTTCATGGATGAAGAGGGCACAACAGATCAAAAAAACTTTGACTATTCCTGCTTCTATTTAGAAACTGCAGTAATACTTGAAGTCTGCCTGCAGGTTTTAAATTGAAAGATTGCCTTTCTCTGCTGTAGTGTAGTGTTTAACACATTACATATAGTAGGCATAAAATGCAGCTATGACACTGTTATGTGTAATTCACCTTTTGTAACCAGTGATAAAGAAAGCTCCTACTTTCATCAGGTTTGTGATTCAAAGTGTATCCAAAACCTATCAGCAAAGAAAACGAGCAGGCCTATGAGTGGAAGTGGCTGTAGGAGTGTGTCCTCCATATGTGGGATGGAATGTGAGAATTTTTTGGTGTTTTGAGAGGAAGTGACTGCTAAAGCTTTGCACTTGTATTAGTGGTGCCCATATTTGCTGAACGGTACATTTACTGGCTTTACTTCTGATAGCAAACATTTGCGTCTTGCAATCATATTCCTCAAGTATGGATCATTCTGCCTCAGTTCATGAACAACCCTCCATTCAAAGGCCCTCTGAGAGCCTCTGACACAATTCCTGCAACTGGGAGATTTTGTTTTTCTTTTCTCTACCTCTATTTGTACCGTTCCCATACACTAAACTTCACAAAGCGTAGACTGATATGCTTAGGAAGTAGCTGCAATATTATGAATGTCACTGCAAACTACTAATTTCAATGAAATCTCCCATCATCCAAATGTGTTAGCAACCTTACATATATAAGATAAAAGTAGTCCCAGTTGAGTGAGAATAAGAAGTCACAAATGATAAGAGTCTAATGAGATCATTCCCATATATAAAGTGATGGTGATCATGATTATGCAAAACACCAGGTTTGCCAGATATTCATTGTTCTGCTATCAAAAGATATTAATGCTTTCACAGTAATTTTCTGCAGCAAGCACTAACAAGAAAGCAGTTTGGAAAAAAATGGCTGAAAGGCCCATTTTGCAACTTGTGAATGTGAGAAATTACATCAGTCTGGAAGTTTCTGACGATTACACATAGCAGTTGAAAACCCAAAATTCAAAGGTTAATATCAAGTCATTAACGAATCACAAATGCCCATTGTTATGAGGCTTTCCTGTGTATTGCTTACAGCTTCTTCTAATTCTTCAGGACTTACTCATGGATGATTTATAACTCACGTTGGAATGAATACTGTATACAGTAAATTATGTAAGAAGATTGCACAAAGTGCCTCTCCCATGATGTAACTAACATTAAATTGTTAATCATAAACCTAGGGCTTCTCAGCTTTCACGGAAATGCAGCTGTTACACAGCCAGGTGAAACACTCTCTGAGGAGTCTGGTGAAGTTGCTCTGTTCTTGCTGACATTTGTTGAAAGCCATATGCTGCACATAAACCAAGAAGACAGCAAAGCCTTGCTACAAAAAAAACCTTTGTGTGTGGAAAGGATGCTGAATTTTGAAAAACTGCTTTATTTTAGCAAGGACATCTTTTTATTTGGTCTTTTCTGGACACATGGCAAAACCTAACCCTAAGGGAAATCATTTGCTACAGCTTAGTGATGTGTTGTGTTATTCTCTGACAAGATTTGTTTGTCAGTTTTAAAAGCAGTTTATAAACCAGTCATGTAGATCAAACACAGAAAGCTGAAACATTCTGAAACATTCATCATGCAAGAAGTTTTTTCCCTTAAAACAAATCCTCTTTCCTTTTTGCTAGCTAACATAATGCTAACATTATGCTAACATAAACTTTTTACTCTAATGATGACTGGGAAATAAAAAGTAATCTTTTAAGCTGGAGTTGTGCATGTCAGCTGGAGTGTGCCATTCCTAGAGTGTTATTAATCATAAGCCAGTCTATAAAACAATGTTTCTCTGCATGGGGTATGCTAACTAGCTTGCAATGTCACTGGTTTTAGCCTAACTTTATTCTTCAGTGATCTAAATCTACAAGTAATGCCTATTTCACCTCAACAGGTGTGGTTTTCACATCCCATCTTTTGTTTTATTGCATCTTTTTTATGCTCTTCTGACATTCTTGTCCTTCTGTAGGTAACTGTTACAGCGTGTTTATGGAAGGCGCATGCAGAAGCTGGGTACTGTTGCAAAGAACCATGTAAAAGCAGAGTATCTTACAGTATAGGGAATCATGAGAAATACATTGGAGTGGTCTGGATCAGTTCCTAATCACCTGAATGTTCTGATGGGAACCTCATTAGATAGTAACTGTGTCTCTATTTACTGATACCATCACCAAAAATATTTTCTTCCTCTTAGATTCAGTGCTAACAAAAAAAAAAAAAAATTAGGCAGGTTTAGGATTTTGAAATCTTCCAGACATTTCTAGGCAGGTGAGTATATACTGGTTCACCTTCATTGATACAGTTCTGTTCCTTTATGCATATTTGGGTTTCTCCAAAGCCAGCAATATTTTTCTTTATGCTGTTCAGGAAGGGACCAGGTGTAATTGCAAAAGAATAGTACAGTGTGCCCTCTTTATGCACAGTGCTTGTGAGTTATTTTTGCCACTGCAAAACTAGTATGTCCAACTGTTAAAGAGAGCTTCATAATATCAGAGTCTGTTCCTCAAAAAGATAAGAAGACATGTCAGATGTGAAGAAAAAAAATTTAAAGGACTGGATGAATAAAATACTCTTCCATTAAATCTGGAGACCCAAAGTTTTAGGGCTTGCCAGTGAAAATGAAATGAAGTACAAAACAGTTGCACTTTTTTGTTATGATACTTATGGCTATGAACAAACCATTTCCATAATTCATGCACAGAATTATACTGAAGGGAGTAAGGGTCACTTATCTCAGCGATTAGCATAACACCTTAAGAAAGGAAGAGGATAATTCCATTTTGCAGTGTAATGATTATTTATGACTTCCATGCCATCTTTGAGTTACAAATAGTAAAAGAGTGAACCCACTCCTACGGAGCTTACTTTCCATATGCTCTAGGTTCTCTAGTCCAGATGCCTCATAATTCTTCAGTAAAAGAAAGTTTGCAGGTCAAAATTCTTTATTGCTGTCAATTTTCTTAATTTCACTTCAATTACCACAGCAGGTCTTCCTAAGATGTGCTGTTTACTCCACAGGACTAGAGGAAAGAGTTTGAAGTAGCCCAAGAACCAAATGCTTCTTGCTTATCTCTCTGAAAGAGACTGACAACAGTTGATGAAGCAGTAGATTTTTCATGTCTGCTCCTGTGCTTTACAAGGCCTGGTAGAGAGTTTGGAATTCTGCTTTCAGAATGAGGATGTGGGGAGTGGGATAAATCACCTCCTCCTCTGTGCTCACATAACCTGACAGAGAGTTGAGCACAGTTCTCTTTCTACTCTGGCAGTACCCAAACCAACTAAATTGAGAAATTTAGGATTTTAGAGAGTAATTAAAGACTTTCATGCAATATATGTGTTTTAGGAATCCATTTGCAATTTTACACAAGTTTTCTATCAACAGTAGACTATGGTTGAAACTTGCTGTTTCTCCTTTCTGTGTCCTGCAGGGTGTTTTCTTTGGCAGCACATCCTTACTTGTCAGTCCCTTGCCCAAGCAGAGCCGAGTCAGACCTCAGCTGGCAAGTCCATGCCTAGAGTTGTCCCCAGTGTCCCAGTCCTCTTTGGCTGGCACTGGCACATTTTGCCTGGGGCTGCTGGTGGCTGAACCCTGTACTTGATGACATGGTGGAAAGAGGCTTAAAATATTGCAGTAGGTGCAAAAGTCAATGTGTCATTGTCACTGTGTGTAATGGCCTTACGTCAGTGCTGTGGTATGACATGCCACACTGTTTTGTTCCACTGCAGGCCATATATAGCCTGTTACACTTTGATCTGCTCAGCAAAACAGAGTGGATTCCTTTTGTCTGTAAACAGCAGCTGGGTGAAAGGAAAGGGTAACGGAGCCTGAAGGTATTTGATGGATCGGCATTAACTTTGAATATATTCGCTGACCAGTTCACAACCCATATGTGTATTGCCAGTGTCACTTTGTAGTTGTTACTGCTTCGAGAGCACACTTGTGGTATGGAACGGTCTGCTCTGATTTCACCTTGGGAGGTGTGATTCTGGAGGGAAAATGAGGCCTGGCTAAACTGATGTGCTGTGCCTTCCTCTGACCCTCTTGTCACATGATTCTATTTCAAATAAGACTCTCATTGTTCTTGGCAAAAAGGGTATATTCTTCAGTGTGTGGCTTGCCTGTCCTGTTACTGCTCAATATGGATTTTCACATTTTAGATGTTCCAACTACGCAAATGGAGTGGGTCTGTGCTGTCCATCAGATGCAATGCTAACTTTAAATGAGCATATGGAAGCATATGAAAGGTTTGTACTGCAGTTAAATCTGTCTGAGGATCAAGGAGGACCAAGTAATTTAGAATAAATACTTGCATTTAAAAACATCTATTCTTAATCTGGGGCAAGTGTGCCTGAAGCTTTACAGATAGCATCATCTCATCCTACCTCATGTTACATTTTCTAAGCAAATGTTCATGGTTCACATCTGCTTTATTTACTGTCTGTTAGATTTAATGCATTCTTATATATTAGAAAAGAAATATATCTTCAGATAAATGTGGTTTAAAAATGGGATTATAATCCCAGGGCCCTCAAACACTCATGTTTCAGTGAGTGAAAGCAGATTTTTCTGATACAGCTGGGGCAGAAATGTTTATTGTACGGCTCATACTGTGTAAAATGATATAGAGCAGTTCTCTCTTTCAGTATTAAATCACATACTTAGTAACAAGCATGGATTTTGAGTGCAAAATTTGTTAACTCTTACAATAAAGTGTAGAATGTGAGACATATTAAAATTCTTAGCATACTAAAGGGTGTGAACCAGATTTGGAAATATGGTAGTGGTTTTTAACACCTCTTTTAAAATGAGGCAGATGCAGAATAATCTAATCAAGATGTGTATCCAAAGTATGAAATGAAATCTATTCTGAACCCAGCTTCCTCCGGTCATGAAGTGTACATCCATGACGCTCTCAAATAAAGCAATGTGCAATCCATGCTTCTTCCTCTTAGAGAACAGAGAAAATGTGAACTATTTATTATTCTAACAGTGCTGCAGTTTTTTGTGTACTGTGTACACAATCCTGTGTTTTTGCAACATCCTGCTCTGAAAGTAAACCTTGAAAGCAATTGCAATGTGCAGAGGCAAATGTGCCATCTCATGAGCATTCACATCAGGTCAGCTGATTACATGTGATTATAAACATGCTGTTGATTGTGGTGGAGGGGCCAGGCCTCATGAAGGCTTTGTGCAGAATTATGGATTTGCAAATGCCAAGTGTCTGAAACCACTTGCAGTGACAGCAAGATTGCTGCAGGACACAAACAGAAATTTTGTCCTACTCCTGTGAAATTAAAGGCATTCCTCTCTTTGGTTTGACCCAGGTTAAAGCAGGTTGAAACAAGGAAAGCTCTTTCCTTAGCATCCAAAGTAGGAAATGCTGGGCTGAAAGGCAGGTTTAGGCACAAAAGTGGTAGGGGGGAAAAGCATTTTGCCTTAGCAGAAAACAAAGGAGCCTTCCTTGCTTTCTGTGCTTTTTTCTGTCTCATGACACCATTAACCTGAAGATCTTTTAACATTACTAAGTTCACTAATTTTTCCTGTTGCTGAAATATCATTTAATTTTAGCTGCTTTTAGTTAGATATCTGTAGCAGTAATCATTTGCCTAAACAGACCTGTATTGCCATTTGAGATGCCCTAAGCTCCTGCCATAGTGCTGCAAGGTGTGATACAGCACCTAGGGCCAATTGTTGCTCTTCTGGGAGAGCAGTGTTTATATTAGGGCATCTCACATGGGACCAGACCCTTGCATTTAGTCCATAGCCTAAACAAGTTGTCTTGGCTTCTTGTGTGGTCAGAGAAGAGAAGAGAGAGGCTCTTTCAGCAGATGGTTGTGAGTGCCTGTCTTAGGCGTCGAGGCAAGTCAGTCATCCCTGTAAAGTATTTGTCTGTTCTTTTACCAGGGAGTGCAGGCAATGAAGTAAGTTTAAGGTTTCTAATTTGTGGATGACAGAAGTCAGTTATGGTAAATCTTGTCCTTTGAGAACAAAAAAATATGGAAATTATGGGCCTTTAATATAAAGAGTTTGATTTCATAGTATTACTGAGATTTATCACTATATATGAACTATGGGAAGTCCCAAGGATGATACTAGCTAAAACTCATCTTTAAAGGTGCAATTGAAAATCTGAATTACATTTTTTTCCTAGAGTCAGTTGGTATTTAAAGTATTACAGAAAGGATTTTATTTGTTTAATCAACCAAAGGAACTTTACTCTGCAGTGTAACTGTAAGATAAAGATATCTCTTTATATTAAGCCATTGCTCTCCATTTTAAACTGGCTCCTCAACTGTCACCTGTCTAAAGTAGATTTGTTGCAGCTGTGATGATCTGGGAATACAAATGAAGCATAATTTATGAGTGGTAACATTATATTATCTTTTTATTAGACTGCTAGTCTAGCAGGAGAAAACAGAGGAGTATTCAGCACACAACCCACTCCTTTAGGGTCTGCAAGCTTCTCTGTTTTCTTCCATTACTTCAGTAAGCTATTGAAAGATACTACTCCCCTTACAAGACTAGCCTCATTTATTACTGTCTTAAGGAATGCAAATCTATTAATAGTGGAAATGAGGTAAGGAGGTCAGGATTGTGAACAGAACACAAGATATAACCTTTAGAGTTCTCCCTGTCTCATTTCAATTAGACACAAAATGATAAAAAGATTCCTTTGACATTCTAAAGCAGCACAGGAAACACAGCAGTGCCGTTTAGTGTGATATGGTTTCCAGTGCCATTTGAATGCCAACAGCAGGATTCTGAGGGTCAGCCAAGTTATTCAGCATAAAGCTCCAAGAGGTAGGAAAGGACTATTTATGCCACTGTCATATATCACAACAGATTCACACAGGGTGGATAGACACATCCCGTACCAGAGAAAAATCTCTTCAATGTCTTATGGTGCAAGTGAAGGCCTGTAGAGTGCAAAGCATAATGAAGTCCAAAACTGGAACTTTCCCAATGATAGAAATATAGCTCTTTGCTTTATTTCATATCACCTTTGTTTACCCTTTGAAATAGTCAGACATCATTACTTATACAAAACCCCTCTCTGTAGTTTTAGGTTATTCTGGCATTTTGAAACAAAACAGGAGTGGAAGCAAATATATTTCTTGGCTTTGAATTTAAAAGCTTAGGGACCCTTTTGAAAACAAATTTTACAGTGACCAGCTTTTGAGTTAGCTCTGCAATAACGAATTTACAACTAAAGAGACTGAGGGCATTACCTGGTGAGGCTCATCCTGCAACAGTGAGAAAAGCCTGTACAAAGCCATCTGTAGGATATTAGATATTAAAATGAGATTTAATCAGCACGTAATGGCTTAATAACTGTCTGTTGGGTTTGGGAACTAAAGTGATTTCCTGCCCCTTGGCTGTTTTGACATTGGTATTTTGATGCTGGTATTTTAAATGTGTGCAACAATAATGTTATTCTCTTCATACTAGAAAATCTTCTGTATAATGGCCACAACCTGTTGAACAAGAATATTTATTATGGTTGTTTGTTCCGTGTGCTTCTTTGCTTGCTTCCTTGCACATGTGAGAATAGGTATGCATAGTTTCTTTTGTATTCTTTTCACAAACTGCTTTAAGGTGGGTTCTGGTCTGCCAGTGATTTCTGGACCACAGGGTGAAGAACATTTTGAACCATGAACACTGTCTTGTATGTGCTGTGGAAATTCTGCAAAATATAACTTCATTTTTGTTAAAGTGAATTTACAAGGTTATTTGCTGTTGAAATAATAATTTCCAACTAATACTAGTATTTATTATTAAATTCATTATTTGTAAGGTAATTAACAGATGAGATAGGATACAGTCTGCTGAAAATTCCTTCCTGAGGATTTTATGCCATATTTTTCTGTTACTAATAGAAAGGTACTAATGTAGCTTTGATGGTACTAATGATGAGGATGCATGAAAGATCACCTCTTGCACGGACTGAAGAGTCTGAACAGACAGGAATGAAAGATCTGCAGAATACCCTGGGACTTAATTCAGCACTGGGCCATGGCGGCCAGTGTGCGAGGGATGTCGGGGCTGCCCAGGACCCCTCTTGCCACAGGCTGTTTGGTGTCCTGGGACTCTGCACTTCAGTGACTGTTAGAGAGAGAAGGTTACCATCGTTCCTTATTTTAAAGGTTTTCCTCGGAATACTGAATGAATGAATTAATTAACAAACCAACATTATGTTCCTAGAGAGACTAAGCAATGTAGCTGTTGTTTAATGTTTGATTCTATCACAGAGCTGAAGCTGAAGGGTCTAAAATGCAGGGTCCAACAATGGATGTTAGTGGTAAAGGTGTATGATGTTGTCTTGATAAAAACTTTCAATCACCAGTCACTCTTCCTTAGCTACCAACATTTTCCAAAAGTACAGCTGTTTGTTTTGTCAGATTTAAATATACAGAAATATTGAAGCATGGCCTCAAAAAGTAATTCTTGTACTTTATGAATTGCTTAGTGTCTCTTTCACAATATGCTAAATTTTTTAATGATGATCATAAAATTAAAACAATTTGATACTATGGGTACTGAGATTTATGGCATTCCACATTCCTTCAAAGCTAAGTTTGGAAAAAAGTTAATGGATGAGAAATTTGTTGTAACTTCTTCTGGAAAGAGAAAGTTAAAAGAGAGGTTAAAAATTGAGTTAAAAAGTTGATCTCTCAAATACCTTTTTATCTTCCATTTTAGTGAATAAAATCATGTTAGCCTAATTCAGCTAGTCTTTCAAAGAATGGTTAATGTTTTGGAAAGTGGTAATCTCACAAAAAAGTGCGTATGGATTATTTGAGGACTATTATGTCATGAGAGATTAGGAGAACATATTCTCACCTTCAGAAATCTTGGATTAGAACATGACCAAACATTTCATTATCTCATTGTCCATCTTCATATCCCAGTTCTTTCAGTTTATTGCCATTTGAAGAATATCTTCTGTAAATCTGTACATTGAACTACGACATCTGAAAAACTGTTTTCCACACATAAGGAAACTTGGACCAGTATAATTGATTTGCTTAGGGCTGAGGTTCAGATCAGCCCTGGAAAGTATTAAAAGGTTGATTGTTTAGATAAAAGATCATTTTTAAAACTGGTTCTGTTCTGTTAAATGAACAAATTCAGAGATTGCTTTGAAAAGTGTGAAAATCTACAATTATTTCAATTTTAGATAACAAATGGAAGATATGAGAATGCCTTATGCACTGCATCTTTGAGGGCAGTAGAAATATGCAGTTGAGATGATAAATTATGGCATGTTAAAGGAAATATACCTTCCCTAAAATGTGCCACATAATAAAACATTGTGTATTATTTTTTAGCTGGCTCATGTATGACTGACTATTTATATTTATTTATATTGCTGTTTCTTCCCTAGAAGAGAGCTTCTCACTATATCTTGATATTCTTCAAGTACAATCCTTAGAGAATAATCCTTGCTGTGGAAACAATTTTAGAAAAGTGATATATTTTTTAAGTGTAACCTTTTCAGCTGACATCAGTGCTGTCCATCTTACAGATCATTTACAATCTTAATCATTACAATCCAAATAAATCATACAGATTTATTAATAACAGTAATGTACAAAAATGTTTTAGGTACAATAATACATGGCATTATGAATAATATAATAATGATGTAAGCTTTCTGCTCTTATTTGCTTCCTTGCTTTCTCAAGCTGGAACATCTGAACTATTTGATTTTTTAAAGAATGTTGCCTTTCTGGTGAAGTCTCTGCTTGACCATGTATCTGTAGTGCTCCAAGGTGCCATTAGAAACTGTATCAGAGCATGAGAGTTTTTATACAGCCAGACTAAAAGGCCACTCAGAAAAATCTGTCTGTATCTCACATAGGGTCAATACAGTAAAGACTTGCTGTGGCAGGAGGGTCTCAAACCACTGAGTAGTGACTGTGCTCATACAATTTCTCTTATAAAAGTCAGTAAGTTTTGATCTAAAGATGGCATGACTATTTGCATTATGGGGGTGTATATATATATACACATATATATATAATAATTCTGGTAAATCTGCTACTTGTATTTGATTGTGCTAAACTAGCAGTTCAAGCCAACTACAAATAATCAGAATAACAGGTTTTCATTGCATATGTATATAAAAACCTTCATCAGATTTTTTGAGCTCACTCAGACAATACAGTGAAATCTGAAGAAATATTGGCATTGGTTGTGTACTGCCTAGGTAAAGTTAATATGCAGTCTTTGGGAGAAATTGTCTAATCTTTTTGTCTAATTTATAGACCAAAGGCCAAATGATCCTAACACATAATCTGCTCAAAACCCCTAAAGATTTAAGTGGGCACTTGCCTAATGCACTTTTCTTCTAATCCATGGTCAAGTTGAGCAGAAAGTTTCAGTTTCTGCAGAATCAGTAAACCGATATAAATATAGTAGCTATTAGTACTTTTTATGTCATAAATATTGGCACAAATAAGATCTTCCTGTATTTTCGCAATTTCTTGGTAACAAATGTATCAAGTAAAACTTAGGAGTCTTCAACGAAAGTCAGGTCCTGGAAGATAAGAACAAATTTCTCTGATCTACTGGCAGTAAAAGACAACAATGACATCGGAGTTATTATTATCTCACATCTTCATCCAGGCCTGATGAGGAAAGATAGAACAATCAATGACTTAGTGAACTGGAAACAAACTTTAGAAATTAAAGTGAGCCAAATACAGTAAAATACTGAGTAAAGTGATGGATTCTCTACCTCTTGGTATATTTAATCAAGTCTGAATGCCTTCTGGGATATATTTGGGCAAACACCAGTGTTGATAACAATACAGAGGTAGGAGGGGAACTATATGATGTTTATTTCAGTTACATATTAACTGATCTTTGACACCTGCAGTCATGACCATTGTGTACATCAGAAAAAAAGGAAAAAGAAAAGCTCAGCTGCTTCTGGAAATCCATCTGTAAAATGCACAATAGTACAGCAGATAATTTCTCAGTGCAGGGTGCCTTGTTCTCATTCACAATTGACTGTTCCCATGTATGATCCTCAAAAACTGCTGGGCATAACAGGAATAGCAGGAGTCAGAGCTTATCATAGCATACAACCATGGTCTTGTGGTCATGACTAATAAACTACCTGTATGAAAGCCTTGAGTCATATCCTCTGCAAGGCTCTGCAAGACAAGTGGTTGTTTGCATCATAGCAGCTGCCATGTAGCCAGCACAAAATAAAAGAACATAATGGTCATCTTAACTGCCACCAGAATAACTTTTTTTGATGTGCTCAGGGTGTCAGCAGAGCTGTTTTCAGTGAAAAGTAATAGATTGTGTCATGGGAGGCAAGACTAGATGTAATTACTTTCTTTAAAACTTATGAAAATATTAAAGTTAGCATCAAAGCTGTTCATTTTTCACAAAGAGCAAGCATAGTCTGCTCTCATCAAAGCTTTCATAGGCTTAGTGACAACTGCTAGGCTACTGGGCTGGTTCTAGCAAAAGCTGTCTTTTTCTTTAGTGTATGATCTGTGCAGATCCGGGAGTTTTTCTAGAGAATTCATGGTGGCATGTGTGGTTTAGGGGCTGTTGGCTTTCTCAGTGGCATTGCCAGTGTGATAAACACTGCTTAGGCAGACTTCAGATAGAGCTTGGTATCCCATTTTTTTGCTTTTGTGTCTCAAATTTTTATGTATTTTTTGTTTTGTTTTTCTCTCCACTGGCTGGGGAACCTGAACTCTTCCAATGACAGCTATGTCAGCTGGAGGTTGTTGGCCACCCCTGCCGAGATGCTTGCATAGAGGGGCAGTGTCTCGGTTTGAGACAGTGTCCTCGGTTTTGGGAGGAAAACGCTCTGGAATGAACGTCTCCCCCAAAGACAGGTTTTCGGCACTCCCTCCCCCACCAAAGCGAAAGGAATATCTTGGATGAAAGTGAAAAAAGCTATTTCTTTAAGAAACAAAGTGCCGGCCGGGCACAGGAAAAATGAATAATTGTTAAAATAGAAACAAAGTGCCGGCGTGGCACAGGAAAAATGAGTAACTGTTAAAATATTAAACCTCCTCTCTGCGGAGAAAGCTGGTGGATTTAGAGTTCCCTCCGTAGCTGGCTCGGCCCCTCCCGAGGTCCGGGGCCGGGATGCGGTGTCCCCGCAGCCTCCCCGCCGGTCCACGGGGTCCGGTGTCTGGTTCTCGGATCACAGCTGGGCCGAACAGTTCCAGAAGAGGAAGTTGTTACCGGAGGGTTTCGGTGTGCCGGTATGCAGTCCTGGGGTAAAACCTGTTGCCTGAGCTAACAATTTAACTAAAAGCAGGAAGGTGCTCCCTCGGCTCTGCAGCGGTGAGCACGCGGGGGAGTGTGTGTGAGTCCTTGAACCCAAACCGCGCTGAAGAATTCGCTCGGCTTCCCCCCGCTTTCCCTCGCACCCAGCTTAAAGTTGCGGGGCCCATTTCTGGGCAATAAGCAGGCCATAGGGAAATACAGTATCATCATAAAATCAACCCAAGACGGGCAGGAACTCAACATTGTGTCGAAGTCTTGTCAGTATTTTAAGAGAAATACCTCTATCAGGAAAATCAGATATTTATCCCAATTTATGCACTCCAAGAGAGTCCCTGGAGAGGGAATGAAAGTCTGCAAGATTGGACCAGTACTTGATTTGCTTTCATTGTCTACAAGAGTGCAGAGTTTTTCAGAACCAAACACCAGCTACATAATAGTCAATGGTGCAGGTTCTCAGGGCATCCTCTGAATTATTACTTATCCTGTAACAGTACCCACTCTCCTTCCACAGCACTGTGCTTTTGATCAAAGAAATAGCACACTAGTATAGAAACAGTCCAGGAGCTTACTAGAAGTGGCATGCTTTTGATGGCTTTATTAGAATGTTCATGAGTTACATATCTATGCAGTTGCTTTACTCAGAGGTTTTTCTCGGTGCAGCTTGCAGAAGTAATGATTGTTTAACACTGTGCCAAGTATCTTTGAATGAACTACTTCTCTGAGGAAGCCACTCTGTAGTTATACAAAAGAACCACACTTTCTCATAATACCTCAAAAAGAAAAAATGCTATTTCTCTGCTTATTACCCAGCTGTAAGTTGCTAAAGATGTTATTTGCAAGTTTGTGTATAACTCTTGCCTTTAGGAAAATTTTCCCTTCTTTCTTCTGTTATACAGCTGAGAAGCATGGAAAAAAAATGAAGAATACATTTGGTATCCATTCACTGCTACTCAGATATTCATTATTGTAACATGCTGTATTACTTCTCAAGGTCTGGGATTCATTGAACTATCAAGAGTGGTTATAAATATGCTTTACTGAGTATTTATGAGATCATGGATGGATTGCATATGCAGAGATGCATATGCAATATGCCTATGTATAAATTATGACTGAAATATAGATGCCCTGGTATTTGTTCAGATACTTGAAAATCCAAGAAAATTCATATATTCCTGTTAATATTATTTCATCTGTTTTTATGCCTTACAGTAGATTGTTTTATTGTTGTTGTTCCACATTGTGAAAACAGCATATATTGCTTAGGCAGCTATTGTAGGAATCAGCTAAATGTGGATCAAACAATGACTGTCCTATCTAAGTGCTAAATAGAAAATAATTGTAGCCTAGTGTGTGGGCTTGACCCAGGCTGGATGCCAGGAGCCTGCCAAAGCTGCTCTATCAGTCCCCTCAGAAAATAGAATGAAACGCTCATGGGTCAAGATCTGGGGAGAGATCACCCACAGTTATTGCCACAGGCAACAGACTTGACTTGGGGAAATTTGTTTAATTTATTACCATCAAATCAGACCAGGATAATGATAAATAAAACCTGAATCCTATAACACCTTTCCCCAATCCCTCCCTTTGTCCTGAGGTCAACTTCACCTCTGGATTCTCTGCTTACTGCTGTCCCCATGGCACAGGGGGATGGCTAATGGGGGTTGTGCTCAACTCATTACACATTGTTCCTGCTGCTCCTTCCTTCTCAGGGGGACGACTCCTCACACTCTTCCCCTGCTCCAGTATGAAGCCCCATGAATTGGAGACACTTCTTCAGGAGCAGCCTGCTCCAGCATGGGTCCCCCATGGGGTCACAAGTCCTAGCAGCAAACCTGCTCCAGGGTGGGCTCCTTTCTTAATGGAGCCAGAGTCCTGCCAGGAACCTGCTCCAGCACGGCCTTCTTATGGGGTCACATCCTCTGGGCATCCCCTTACTCTGACCTGGGGTCCTCCAAGAGCTGCTCCACCATGGACCTCCATGGTCTGCAGGGGGACAACCTGTCACCACAGGCTGCAGGAGAATCTCAGCTTTGACACCTGGAGCATCTCCTCCACCTCCTTTTCCACTGACCTTGGTGTCAGGGTTGTTTCTCTCACATGTTCTCACTCCTCTCTCTGCCTACAGTTGCTGCTGCAGTTTTTCTTCTCCTTCTTAAATTAGTTATCCCAGAGGTGCCCCCACCATGGCTGATAGGCTTGACCTTGACCAGCAGAGTGGGTCAATCTTGAAGCTGGCAGGCATGGCAGACATGGGAGAAGCTCCCAGCAGCTTCTCACAAGCCACTCCTGCAGCCCCTGCTGCTGGTAGCCACTGCTACCAAAACCTTGACACACAAACCCAAGACATCTAGTTAAACTGAATTTTGGTAGAAGACAATTTTAATGTTGGCCTCTGGTCTTTAATTTATTTATTCTTGTTTTTCCAAGACATTACACATCAGAGAGGTTCCCTCCATGTGCCATCTGTTTCCTTGCAATTGGGAATGGTAGAATAATTTTCTGAAGAATTGCTGACAAGATGTGGCAGGGGAACAGTAATCCATAAGAACGAGATTTCTCATTAAAGTCACTCAGCTCATCTGTGATACAGCAAGCTCTTGATTTACACTGGTCACCTCTGGAGCAGGGAGGACAGTGACTGGTAAGTTACATTTTTTATTGCACAGGCTTATGGTGAGGTTCTTGACAGTAACTGGGATTGCTGTCAGATCAGTTTTCATGGCACAGACACACTTATCTAAGTGAGATTATTCTAGTTAGACAGTTTATCATAATAACAGATGTCATCATAGACGCCTCTTGACCTTAGTTACTTCATGATGTCTTAATGTTGGCTGGCTGTTGTCATATCATTCCTTAGGCTTTTGCTAGGACAAGCAGGTGGACTGCACAGCATCCTTCATGAATTAAAGCAGACCTCTCTTTTTAGCCTCTCAAATTTCTTTTCTGTATCTGCCTCCCGGTCTTCTCTCATGAACAGAACCTTACTGCAGATCACTGCTTCTGCTCTTGCTGAGCAGCCCCGTTTATGACGTACTGGCACAGCTGGACATGTCAGCCAGCTGATAAGAGTTGCAAGCAGACAATGGAAATTGCTCTAGGACAATTTAAAAATTAAATATCTGCCATAGAAGCTTGGCTGGGGTGAAGAGGGTAAGGAATAATATGATAGAAATGAGAGACAGAATCACAGAGCTGGTGGTCAGAAGCGGTATTGCAGGTCACTTAGTCTGGTTTCCTGCTTAAAGCAGCACCCTGGAGGCCTCAGACCACTGGGGAACATATGTGGATAGGAAGTATACCTGGACCAAAACAGGAAACAGAGATGTCCTCTTCCAATTGCAGAACCAGGCCTTTCCACAGTACAATGAAAACTACTTTTAAGTCATGATCAGCTCTTCCCCACCCCTCTATTTCTATACGTTAGCATTTCACAATAAATGCCACCTGTCTTTTCAAGAAGGTTTTCAAAGTATTTGAAAGTACAGAGAAAGTTTAGTTTCTATATAACATGAAAAAAAAATCCTATACAATGTGAAAACAATAAAGAAGAATCCATGATTATTGTGTAAATCATCAGCTGGAATAAAGGACTTATTTTTCCTGTTTTGACAGATGGCAGCTCCTTTGCTAATTTTTTTATTCTTAGTAAATATGGAGCCTTGGGGTAGAGATATTTTCCTATCTTACACAAATTTGAGTAAAGAAGTGTAAAAGCTCATCAGCTTTCAAGCAGAATCATGTTTAGTCTTGAGCTACCAGTATTGTCAGGTGAATTTCAGAATGTAGGTCTGTGTGCCTTCTGGCTTAGCCACTGTTAACAGGAGAAAAATGAAAAATCGAAAGTTGAAATTCTATGCCAAGCCCTGAAGAGACTAAAAGATGTGCTTAGATTCATATAGAAATGTAGTTAAATGGTCTCGGGACATGATTTCAGCTGAATTCATGTGATTGGAGTAGCTCTTCCCTAATTATCCATGCTGAAGTTTGATAATGGGGTGCTACACAGCGTTTAACAAGAATGACTGTCTGCTTAAGGTAAGACAGTCTCTCTTACCTGGCAGATCTGAAAAATAAAAAAAAAAAATTCATAATGTTTCACTCCAAATTTTGCTTTTAAAGTTGGTTTTATTACCCTTTCCTTCTCACAAATGCTTCAAGAAAAATGTGAAAATACATCTGGAGACTGTAAGAAAATGACAATCAGAGCACAAGGTAAAATATCTAATCAGAGTAGCTGTTTGGTAGATAAAAGGATACACACCTTAAAGCAGTGAGAGCCCCAGCTCTGTCATGAAGTGGTGGAGGTACTGACCCTTATTAGGGTGTTCTGCTTTGCATCCTGGCAAGGCACATTTGCTTTGGTTTTGTTGCAAACCCTCTAGTCGGGATTCTCTGGAAACAGGAGCCTAGAGGAACAGCATGATGGGCTTGAAAGTCTATTTTGTTGTGATTGCTAAATCAGCTGCATTCTTCCACTAGCTCACCATGTCAGATTCACATAAGCATGCTCCAGTGCCTAAGCACACTTGTAAGATGCTAAATTCAGCCAACCATCTCTTCACTCCTTAAGGGCTGAGAGAAAGAGGAGTGTGAACAGCAGACTGTGGAGGAAGAGACTAGCAGATCACACAAAGCCAGACTGACTGCTGAGTTCTGAGTCACTTAGTCAGAATCCCTCAGAACCACCTTAATAATTCAATAAGGCAAATAATATTTTGAACTAGGTGAATAGTAATGAAAGATTCTATAGTAGTCACCTCAATGAGCCTTCTCTCACAAATACAAAACATTAGAGAAAAATGTGGTTTTATAACTCCAAGTAACTCCCAATGAAGCAATGTGAGAGAATGTTCCCAGAGAAAGTTCTGTAGCCCACCTATCCAGCACGGTCTCGCTGCTGGCTAATAGCTTTTTGCTGGCTCTTCCCCCAAGCAATGTACCCAAATGTGTGACCTCAGTCTGGAATCTATGCTCTCAGTTTTCCAGAATACAAGCTCCTTGAATTGAGATCCATAACTCTCTCACAAGATAATAATCCAAAAATCTGAGTCAGCCCAACGGCTTCACTTGGATAACACCATGTAAACAGAAAAATCCTTTTTTGTTGGCAGAAATATTGCCAAGAATCATTAGAGTCAGTGCACAGACAGTTGAATATGCTGGTAACATGTAGCTTCGAAAGACTGGTAATTTTTTGAACAAAAAATATGCAAAACATATAAGATATTGTATATGAAGACGAAAAATACATGGTTTAACTTGAAAGCTATAGGGGTAACATTGGAATGAAGGTAATGCGCCTAAAGAATTAGTGAAATGATTTTTGACAACTGTTGACTTTTTTTTTCAGAAATAAAAAGCATATCTACCTATTTGCAAACAAACAATTCTGACTCATCCATAAATGCTGTCTGTGTAAATTACATATGGGTTGTTCTAAACCGAGTTCTTCCTGTGTCTTTGTTCACTTGCTTTTGCAATCCTCAATATTTCCAGTGAGTCTGTTAAGGAAACCTCCAACCTGAAAGAATATACGAGTTTTAACTCCTTATTGTGAAATAAGAATAAATAAAAAATGCTCTATACATCTGAAATTAACTATCTTCAGCTTTTTTTCCATCATGGACATTATCTGAAAATTTACTACTTCTTATGTGATCACAGCTATGTGGATATTTGCAAGTTACATGAGGTCTGAGCAGCCTTGAAATCATCTTACAGCTAGAATTTTAAGAATAAAAGAGTGGTCATTGACAGTATATTTATCATCATGTATCCTTTTGTTATTTCTTACTTGTCTTGCATAGGCAGTGACAAGGCTGAGAAGAGCAGCTGGTGATTTCTCTTCATCTCTGTACCTGGGCCTCTTATCATGACAGAATCCTTTTCTACACAGAAAGAGGGAAAGCTACTGCTGTTACAAATATGCTCATTAAATCACACTGATGCTTTCATTCAAAAAATATTTGCATCTGTTTGGATGTTTTTCTTGATGTATTTTTTTTGTCTGTGTTGGTGGATGCACACACTTAAATACATGCAAAGCTTAAATGCACTGAGGGAAAGCCCTCAAAATGCAAATCTTATACTTTTTGAAGCTGGATGTAGTCTCATATTTGACAGTGAATATTTAGATATATACCCAAAAGGAACATATTCAAATTGCCTTTTGTCTTAATAAACATGGACCTTCGTATCCTATGATTTGTCATGATTATCAAATGATAACACAAATGTCTGCATTCTGAGAACATGCTGAATAGCTGATGCAGTTTTGAAGAGATTTGCAACTGAAAGGTCACCTGGCAGTATGGCAACATGTTTAATGAACCAAGAGTGAGCTAATTTAACATGCTTTTCAAGGATTCAGAAAAAAGGCCTAGAGTTCCTCTGTGCCTGCAATCACGGCACTGTGTTTGGAGGCCTTTTTAGCACTTTTAAAGCAAAACTGTCCCATCCTGATGTTCTTCATTAAGATACAGAGTTACATCACAAATTGACATGGATTAAAACAAGCATTTAAGGTTTATGTAGAAAGCTCTACCTCATACCAAATGCGTACATTAAATAATACATTATGGCATCAGCATATTAGCATATGCAGGAGTTTGGGCTTTGATAGCTGCTGGAGAGAAGGGCTCTGGCTATTTATCACCTACACAGCAGAAGGATTCTGAATGTTACCTTTGGCATTTGCTAAAGCATAGTCTGCCTCCCACTTTGATAGCCCATGCAAGAGAGAAGGTGTTTCTCCCATGCTGCAGCTTCACTTAGATTCTCCCCATCCTTCAGTTTACAGCTTGGAGGCTTAAAGGGAGTCACTGTTTCCTTTTACCAGGACATGCCTACAAGAGATTTATAATGCCTTTCTCAGGTACTTTTTTCTCAAATCATTTTCTCAAACAGGTGGGGCAGAGAATGTCTTGCTAAATAATAGAATAGGAAAAGACTTTGTCAGGAACACAGGCTAAGTACGTCTTATTCACTTAAGTTCTTGTCCCAAGGAAGAGACTTCTGTTTGAAATGCACCTCCTTAGGCTGGTCTTGCTAGACATCCTTAACGAATGCTTCCTGATCAGACAGGCTCCCTGTGCTGGTTTGATTGTTGGATATGGGACTGGGATTGCTTGCACTTCACATAATGCAACTACAGCTATTTGCTGGGCCCAGTGCTATTGTCTTTACTCACTGCCTTCTTGTTGTCAGCCCCAATTAAACTCTTGCAGAAATACTCCATAGAAATTAATCTACTGCCAAATATTACGACAGAAGTAATATGGCTGAGGCAGAACATTTTAATTCACTGCAAATGAATCTTTCAGAAATCAAATCTTTATACAGCCATGAAAGATACAGAAAAAGTAAAGGATCACACCTCCTTAAAATTCTGCTTAAAATCCTATTTTTTATACTTTATCAATGAAGTATTGGTAGCTTCTGATGATTTTCAGAATAACAAGAAATGAAAAGTTGAATTAACAACCATGGTCTAAATGATAACATGGAAAGTATTTGCAGTTTGAGCACTGTAGAACTTTCTGTATACAGTATTTTCTTCTTAGTTTTTCCACTGGGTGGCACAACTCCTACATTGCCTTTTTCAAAGATATCACTCAATATTTGAATATGTTAAATTATTTTACTGTATTATTTTTTGTTGACAGCTGCAGCCTTGAGTTCTGATCACATTGCCTAGCCAGATGAAATAGGGAATTAAAGTAATCAGGAGACACTTCCTACTGTACTTTCTTTAATCCAAGACACAACCTGCATCCTCCAGCCTCTCCCCCTGCCCCCCGCCCCCTTCCAAATTGTGGTTATCTGACTTTGAACAAAATCAAATGTGTGAGAAAAACATGCAGATCAGACCTTAAGAGCAGCTAAAGCTTTCCACAAAGTGCATTGGTTTCCAGACAGAAAACAAAAAGTGTTTACTCCCTTAATGGGAACTACTTGTCAACCTGTATTTAAAAAAAATTCTTCTAAGACCCTCATGCTCCCAAGGTGGAAGGATAAGGAAATTGTCCTGCATTTTGGGCGCATCCACCCACAGTCTTTTATTTAATCCTCACTAATGGCAAGGAAGAATTCTAGACTTCCAAATCCTGTCTGCTCAGAGAAATGTCACTTAGAACTCATGACAGCATTTCTCACCACGTGGTTGCCTTGCTGATGAAAATTATCTGGGTTTAGCCTTTAATGTTATAAAATGTTCTGACAGACCAACGAGACCCTGTTGCTTCACAGCTTCCCTGATTGTTATTTGCTCTTCAATTCCTCATGTCTTTAAGGCTTTTCCTTAAAAATGTAATTTAAAAAATCATTGTATTCATCACCAATAAGCCCATTCCAATCCCCATTTCCAACCCTATGAAGGACTTCAAACCTTAGAACTGGCTGACTCCTGACATGACCAGGCTACGCTGTTACCTCAGCTTGTCCTCAGGCAGGGGACATGCAGTGGCAACAGCAGCACAAACAGCTACACGTTTGCTGGCTCTCATTATGGGTAAGTATGATTAAGGACAGAAATCCTGCAATATTTAAATGAAGCGGTTTTTTATAGTGACAGGGATTCTGAGGTATTTCCACATGTTATCTTTTATATTTGTTAGTCAGGTGCCCAAGGAAAACCCTTCCATAGTGCAGTGATTGTCTCTCTGTCAGTTCTGCCTCCACCTACTTTTGAGCCCAGGGGTTAATTTCAGTGAAAACTGAAAGAGGAATACATAGGACACAAAGGTGTCTAAATGGGTAAAAAATTTGGGAGAATTGGCCTGGGACTAGAAGAGAGCTGTACAAAGAGAGATCACCCTGACAGAACTCACATTATGTGTAACATTTGTCTATAGCTAACCAGTCAAAATGTACCTGACCATCCAATTAGCATTTGTGCACTGTCATATTAGCTATAACTCTGCTTTCTAGCTGTCTCTTGCAGGATGCAGCTGGAAATATTGCTGCAGGAACTGGGTCATGACAGTAGGGGACAAATCTATAAGAAAACCATTTCATTAGTTATGCTACTCATGCAGCAACTAATTTTAAATGAAGAAAATGTCTTACTAGTCAGGTTCATGTAAATCTTTTGTGCAGGAGGCTTACGCTTTTATCTTTAAATACACTATGTTTTTAATTTGCAAATAAATATGTTTGAGCTTTGAAAATTCAATTTTCTTTTGCTGAAATCCCTCTACAGTAGGGTTAGCTCCTTTGTAGCTGTAAGAGAAGCAAGGCTGTAAGGGTATTCTATATGGCAGGTGACAGCTCCAGAGCAGTAAATCAGGATTAGATACTGAAGTGCATTAATTTACCCATTTAAGGAAACTTCTACAATTCATTTTAGTGTCTAGAGTGCTTCAACTTTTCTGCTTTCTTTTTAAGCTACAGCTGCTGTGCCCCCAGATCTTTATACGCATGGGATAAATTCTTCTTGACTTCAGTGGAGTTCTACCAGCCAGAAATTTTGCTTCTGGCTTCTTTGGGATTTAAATGGTGTGTGTTAGGAAGAAAATGTCAGATTAGACTCAGGAGAAAAAGAAATATGAACAATACCCACATGTCTAAGCTGTGGACAAAAAAAAGGAAAGTAGGAACTGGTGCTGAATTATTTTAGTTTAAGTTACATTTTATATTTGCTTGGAAATTCAAATGTGTCTTTAGCTTTTCCAGGTTAGATAACATATTTGAAGCATTGTTTGGGACAGCAGATATTTATGAGAGAGCTGACTGGAGTAGAAATTTTTAGCATCTTTTACGGTAAGTGGGGTTTTTTTTGTTCTAAAATAAATCATGACTTTTTTGAGAAATAAGGAGACTATTTTTAAAAAATTAGGTTTTCAGTAAGAAAGTCTCAAAGGACAGTTTTGACTTCCTTCTACAGAAAATAAAAATGCTACAAATGTGAATTATCTTGGCAAAGAACTTTGGTTTCTTAATTGTATTTAATATTTGTGTTGCTCCTGCAGTTCCAATTATCCCAATGTATCCTGATGCAATGTTTGTAAATCAGTGTCCTTGCTAGCTCTTACATTATTAGTTCCCAGCTCTGCTGCAGCTACTGCTGAAGAGCTGGGCCTCTGGAGGGCTTGCCCTTGGTTAGGTTGCCCTTGCAGAAGCCAGGCAGAAATGCAGCTCTGTGAGGGCTCTGAGAAACGATAGAAATGAAGTTGTTAGGACGTGTGTGTCTGTGCAGTGGTGAAGGATTAAAGGGTGACCAAGGGGTGGGGCAGATGACACCTGAAGCACAATGCATGTCTGTGAAACAGGAGCATGGCTGGCTTGCCAAGGGATTGTGATAAGGAGAAGAGTATTTCCCCTGTGAGCCCTCCAGGGCTGTAGATACTCTGGACAACCTTGTTCTTCTTTTGAAAGCAAGACCTGTGACAGTGAGAAACAAAGATGTGTGTGTGAAAGGAGAGGTTCTGTGTGAATGAGAACCTACAGGTAGCACAAGAGTCCTCTTGCTGGGTGCTGACAGAGGAAAACAGGACAAAGTTGCTTGCCACATGTTTTCTTTGCTCTATTCCTTTCTTGTTTTTTCTACTCTTTTCTGAGAGACAACAGAGCTTCTCATCCCTTTGTTTTTCAAAATGCGTTTTTCCTGCTGGCAAATACCAACTGTGAACATGATTGTACCAGTAGAATCCCCTTTTAGTGATAGAGTTTTTCAGTGTGTTTACGGAAAAGATGAAAAATATGCTGGCCAAAACACTCTTTCCAAGGAAAAGTGTGCTTCTACTAACTGATCTTCTGAGCACTACCTGCAGCTTAGTTTCTTCCTTTAGAATCTTGGTTTGGAAAGGAGGATCAGGCTTATGCTCATTGCATACAGCAAGCCCAATGAGTGTAACGTGGAACTTTTTTCTACTCCTAAGAAAATGAAACATTTTGTATTATTTACTACATGGGACATTTTCTTTATGAACTATTATCTAGAAATAGCACATATCTTATCCAACAGAACAGCAATGAATGCTCATAAAACAAAGTGAGAGTTCATTCTTATTTGTGGCTTCTCATTAGGGTGTGAATCAAATGCTTTAAACCCTAAATTGTTGATTTTTTTCTTCAAGCTGTTTCTCTAGCTCTGATACTCACCCGCCTAGCTAGATGGATAATTAGCTTCAGCATCAGAAGGACTTCAAATAGAGCAGTGCTGTGAACTGGGTGGTCTGGTTCCTTTTAAGTGCTTGCCTACTGCAAAACACAGAAAGTGTGGGGTTTTTCCTTCAGATTTTAACTTTACATTGAGTTGCACAGGTGGCTTTGGTATTAGTAGTAACAAAGAAAAGCAGTACATGATTAAAAGTGGGGTTTTTTTTAAAGAGAAAATTGCACAACATCAAACTCTGTGTAAAAATAGTTATCAAAATGCTTTTGGTAGCTATTTCCAGGTAGGCAATATTCAATAGCAGAATTCATATCAGTTACAGAGGAAGAAGCAAGTAATGCATATTTCATACAATTAAGAATAACTGATTTTAGAGAACTTTCTGCTCTGAACTGAATAATTGACTTATCTCTTGGACTGTTCTAGTGTTATCTATAAGGAAGGAGGGTTTGGAGTCCAGGAATTAGGGTATGTTTATATGTTGGATTGACTGTAAAATGTAGGCATTTCTGCTATTTTCTCACTAATATTGTTTAGGCCATCTAGCTCAAAGCTATTTTTATCTATATCATGTCCTTGATGGCAAGCAGAAAGTATATTTCTCTGCAGCAATAGAAGGCACATAAGTAAGTGAAATTATAAAAGCAAAGAAGATACAGAAGGGACATGGTGAACCTTGAAATAAATCCAGCCTCTGTTGCAGCAAACTGGTGGTATTTAGATGTCTTATCTGTTGCATTAACCTATAGAAGGCTTTTAAGGGCTGCAGCTTAGCAAAGTACAAAGTGAAGACTGAAACAGGGCTGTGGCAAAAAGTCCAAAAAACAAACAGAGGTTTTTAATGCCAGCCATAAAGGATAACGAATATGGAGGCTGTAGTGATTCAGGTCATGTAAGGACTTGCAGACAGAGATACGTGGAGGAACTTTACAAATGTCAAGTATCAGAATGTACTGAAGAGAGAATAAGCTTTGATTGATTTTGAATGATGGATTTGATGTCAATGACACCAGAAGAGCAGAAACACTTAGCTTTTCCTGTATAGGTGTTTTTACTGTTTTTAATTATAAATAAAAGTAGTAGAGGCGTTGAGAAAGGTGACTGACATGGCAAGATCTCTACATACTGCCTGGGGAGGAGTTCTGAAACCAATATTTGAAGGAACAAGAAGCATCTTTGTTAAGGTATATATAATATTTTTTAAAATGTATTTTTTAAACTAGTGTTGCTTCCACAGTACTCACATTGGCTTCTGATTACCACCAGAGTTAAAAAAACTCCAGACTGCTAAAGGACACAAGGATGACTGAAAGAAAAATCCTAAACTGTAAACCAGTCTCTAGAGGAACAGATAGCAAATGAAGTGGGACAAAACTCAAAAAACTTTTGTTAGAGAAAACTCCTTTAATACTGCAGTTAGTCATGTAATTGGTCCTTTATGTGGATCCAGTGTTTTTCCTGCACATATCTGCTTGCAAAATGGGGAAGAGAATGGTCTAATGCATTTCTTCTATTTCCATATGTTCACATCAGTTTAACTACCCCATAACTTACAGAAACATTTTCTCCAGTGCTGTTTCCAGTGGCACGAGACACATGACTTTAAATGTACGAAGAACTCCTTTTGTATCAGTATATTACGTAAACCTGATACTTTATTTAAAGAAAGAAAAGTGTGGATGAAAGAACCATGAATTCAAGATGTTAAGGTTAATAGGTCAAAATCTAACCTAAATAAAACTCTCAATGAGAATTTAGCCTGGGCAAGGACTGTGGGATTTAGCCTTAAGAGAATTAACAAGGTACATCAGGTCTCGTCACTGTTCTGATTGCCAGAAGCCTGTCTGGACAGTGTCCAGAAATACATTCTCAATCACAGCAGATTAAAGCAGCTAATGCAGGAAATGATGTGTACTGTTTTACATTGTCTGTTCTGTTATCTGGACAGGTACAGTAATAATCATACAGAGAAAATAGGAAGGGAAAATGCCGAATTATTTTAATCAGCTGACGTTTTTCTCATATACTTCTTTTCTGGGAAAGTAATTATTTTCAAATAATTGTTAGCTGAGTTTTAAAAATCCCGTTATAGTTCTTTCTTCACCTTGGGAATCCTTTGTGATTTTTTAAAGCTGTTGTGGATCCCTCCCCCTTTAAAAAACCACCCTCATAAAATGTTTACAAGTTTTGTTTATATTCCCATAACATTTTTCATTATGCTGTGACAGCTTCACTGAAAAATTATTTTAATTATCTCAAAATGAATCGCCCAAAGAGGGAATATGAAAATATAAATCTTATGTCTGACTGTACTTTAATTGCTTCTGCTAATGAAAGAGGCATGAGATATCTACACAATGCAAAAGCTAAATTGCATGAACAATATAACCAGTATTTGAAATGTGCTGAATCCATAGTACTCCCTCTGCTTCAGCAGGAAGATGTGGGGACTGTACCTGTTTTGCAGTGCTTGTTTTCTGCTTCTGGTATGGCAAACTAATTTCAATGGGAAATGGGGTTGAAAACACTTAATAATTATCTCTTCTGTTCTCTAGGTCAGCAGCATGGAGACATTAATGAACAAAGCAAAGAAAATTTATGTTCCAGAAGCTGTGGGTCCTCTCCTGCAACCTGTCCACAAGAGTTCAGTTATGTGAGTTGTTCTTATGCAACTGTAATGTGAGATGATGCTTGTATATGGTATTAAACCACATCCATAAAATGTCCATTGATTATAGTAAGTAACCTAATCCTACAAAAAATTTGACAAAGCAAGATAAGAATGGGCACCAGGAGGCAATAGAATGATTTAAAATATATACACACATAATGGGTCAAATCTGTAGGTCTAATTAGGTATTGTCTGTTCCCACAGAAGAAATTTTTGCCTCATCAGATCCTAACCTTGTGATCTTTGACTGAATTTTATCCAAGACATTGCACACAGGCATTTTATTTTTAAACACTTCTGAACTTTCAGCTGTTTAGAAGCTCTTGGTTGAAGGTGATGAATTTAACAAAGAACAAGAGTATGACAGAAAAACATTGTTCGAACTGTTACTTTGTCAGTGGCTCTTCCACCAACATAATGCAGGAATGCTGCAAGGTTATTAGCCAACAAATCTCTCCTCTGTAGTCTAAAAATATCTCCCAATTGGGTGCCTCGGTGAAATGCCATGTGTTATAAATGGCAAAGCTGATTTCCAACTTACAGGGATAGTGAGGAAGGACTGCAGGAGCTTTGATATTTAGCAGAAAGGTAACAGACATGTTGCTGCACACGTAGCCAGCCCTAAGTAATTGTTTTCCTCCCTTAGATTAGATGCTTCTTATCTTGTGATAATGTCATAAGTCAAAATCCTGCCATTGTTCACCATTGTCTTTAAAGGGTTGTGGGGTTTCTTTAATTTTTTTTTTTTTTTTTTTTTTTTTTTTTGTTTTTGGGAAAAAATTCTTTTTTATTTTTTTTTTTTTTTAGTGTTGGGATAATAGTCTTTCATAATCTTTAGTCTCAGAGGGTTTTTCTTTGGTTCACAAATATTGCAATGACTTGTAAATCTGTGTGATTAGTGGCAAGCATTAAGGGAACATGCTGACTCAGGAAATTAGTAGTGATTAGGAGAGGCTTTCTCTTAGGTCACATCAGCAGTGACAGGACATTTTCCATCTGATGGCTGCTTTAGGTTCCTACAGCTGGGGATGCTTTGAATTTGTGTAGCACATCGCCTCTGCCCCTAGGAAGTTTTACCTGCTGTGTTTCCTACAGTAACAGTATTATCCAGTGTAGCAGTGGGCCGATTTGTCAATAGTGTAAATCAGAGTAACACAACACTCTCTTCTGCCAGCAGTTCTTCTGATTGCCTATGTCTCTAATACCATGACTCTGAGGCATGAAGCCAAAACTGGCAGACTTTTTCTGGAAAAGCTAATTTATGTGTTGTTCATGGGAGAAAAGATGTGGACATTTGTAATTAACGCTGTCTTCTCACATCCAATAAAAACATGCAGGACAATTTTAATTTCTCACAGTACATAATCAAGCAAGACACAGTATGTAACCAGGATATAAAGTGTGTTCATACTCAGATATGTTATTTATAACTGTTAAATACTTTTCTCCCAAGAATGTCTTTTCTAGTTCAGATTTCTTTGTCTCTACTTCCCACCTTGCAGTCCAGCATTCTGTCACTTTACTGTATTGCATTAACCAGAGTGATAATCTGGCTGTTTGTCAGTATGAACGCCCTTGCTACAGGGAGCATCATTAGCTTCCTCTCTTCCATGGTAATGTGATCCCTTGGGAGTAACCTCTCACGTGCTATTGAAGCATTAGCAGGCTGCTAATGGATTTTCCTGTTATTTTGTTGGTTTCATTTAAATTTCAAGTATTATAAATACAGAGTTCATATATAAGTCAAATGAACAGGCAATAATTTCAGGGGTTATGTTGCAGACAACAGGTACACATACATGTCAGATTAACCAGCTGACTTTTACATTCTCATTGAATGAATATGAGTAGATTTTCTTCAATTGAACATCTATCTACCTTGTAAATTTGTTCCAAGCTGTCAATTCACCTAGGGAATGTCCCACCAGTGAACAGCAACATCTGTATTCTTCTTTCTAAATATTTAAACTAGCTACAGATTATTTTCTATTCATCAAACATTTCAGAGCTTTATAGTCTTTCTAGGCTGTAGCTCAGAACAAATAGTTTAGAATCTGTTATTGTGTGCTCTTGCTGCTAATTCTGTTTCACTATAATTGATGTAAGTGTTTATTTAGCTCCCTCCAGTGACTTGATGAGCAAATAAGTCCATGGTGTGCTATCATTCTAGATATTGCAAAACAAGTTACCACAAAAGGCAAGATCAGTTCTTTAAGATGATATTATATGTAGCATTCTGCAGCATAACGACTAAATACTATCTGCTAAACCCATTTTAGAATATAATAAACAGAGCATCTAAGATTTACCACATAATTCTACCATTATTTATTATCAACACATTTTTATCCCTGGCAGAATTAATGCGTGAGTTTCAACATCAAGTGGGAGTGAGAAAGCTCCACACTTCTAAAAGAGGATTAGTATTTGTAGGAGAAAAAGGAGGAGGTTCAGAATCTGAATTCATTTTGTGAGCTGTATTGAAGATCTCCTTCGATCTTTGTAATGATATGCAGAAAAACACTAGCTATGGAAACAAAAAGTATTATGAACTGTATCCTGAGGAAAATCTGTGTGCTTTCACTAATGTTAGACAGAACAAATTTAACTGTGCTGGGCTCCATTTGTGAAAATGGTATCATTATGAGAAATATATTGGAAGAACAAAAAATGCAGTTGTTTATGAGCTAAATTGAATCAGGAAATGCTCTTGGAGCTGAAAAGCTATGGAGAAGTCTGTGCAGAAAAATTGCAGCAGTATTCATATTAGGAACAGGAAAAAATGACAGTATAAAGAAAACTGATTAGATTCTCAGAGGGAACTTTTAGTCCCATTGAAGCAAATGGAAATTTTGCAGCTGATTTCAGCTGTACCACAATTCAAATATGTAAGGATGAAGCTTTGGGAGAGCTTTGGGAGAGTTTCTTTGGGTTTGTGTCTCCCCCACTGAAAGTACATTCTTAAAGACTTTAATTTTAGAGGATTGTGCTTTCAGTGTTAAGAAATCTTTTGTGCTTTTAAAAAATTTCTTAATATCCCACCCCAATTCCTTAGGTACATCAATAAAACCAAACCAAACTCAAACAAAAAGTAGCCAAACTGCTCATACTGAGACACATTCTCAGGAGTTATATTTTGTTATTTGTTTTACTGTAGACTCTAGGAGGTCGCCCTCAGGACCAAATTATCACTGTATTAGGCCAAAGCCCTGATAATGTAGTGCCAGTCCAAAGAATTCAGAGAATAGGAGAAGTTAGTGTAACTCTTCATGAACTGGAGTCAGTCTGAAGGCAATGACAGGAATCAAAATGCTGGCTAAGGCTGTTAGCATCTCATTTTCATGCAAA
This sequence comes from Daphoenositta chrysoptera, assembly GCA_013397915.1. Lineage (NCBI taxonomy): Eukaryota > Metazoa > Chordata > Aves > Passeriformes > Daphoenositta > Daphoenositta chrysoptera. The sequence goes on along the minus strand of VZRO01003786.1, from coordinate 223,968 downwards.
ATTAAGGGAAAGAACCCACAAAACCAAGAAATTTTTATTTTCTTACTCACTTTTCTACACTTGGCATTTTCTCCTCTGCCTTACAACTTCCTCTATCTTCAGTGGAAAAAACAATGAAAGCAGAAAAAAAAGAATGAGGAGAGGAATAATGTGGAAACAAATTTACTTTATCTTGAAATGATAAAAAGATGCCAAAATTGCTAAAAAGAGGAAATCATGTTTCCACGGAGATATAACCTGTGGAAAAAGTTTCAAACAACTCCAGTGCATAGAAGTTGATCTACACCTGATGTGTATAGCTGTAGAGCAATCATAGTTCAGAGTACAGTGACACAGGAGGCAGAGCAAGGGCTATTCCCTGACCTCCTAGAAGGATACTTTTCACACTATTTTTATAATTTACAAGTACCAAAGCCAGTTTCAGAAGGTGGGAAAAAAGCTGGTGAACATCTTTTACAAAAAATACACACTTTCTTGTAGAGATTCAATAAAATAAATTCAAACAAGCAATTATCAGGAAATAGAATGTCCTGAAGTCTTGGCACTGGAAATTAGTTTTTCAAAAGTGCTTAATGGTAACATTTTACTGATTTTCCATACTAGGAATTTTATAGGATAAATAATTTCCTTATGGGCCACATGATTTTTCAGTGTGCAATAAAGCAATATAAAATACATTGTATTCCTATTACAACTGTCAGTGAAATAGTATGACTATTTCATGAACTTTAACCCATTCATTGGGAATTTTTGTCTGTTCCTGCATGGGGGAGTTTGTGTGTGTGTGTATGTGTTTGTGTGTCTGTGTCTATAAAGTGTGACATCTAGTTCTGCTGGAAATCCACTTGCTCATCATTTCACTGTAATTGCCATGGACCTGCATCATTTTACCCAAAGTGAAACACTGTCTATCATTTCTTGGCTTTTACGCAATCTGTAATAAATTAAGCAGGAAAAGCTGGGTCAGAAAGGTTGGCTTTGTGTTTGTTCATGACGGGAGCAGCACTCACTTGTAACTCTGGTTCCAGAGGGAATGCTCTTCTGTGTCCTGTGTCATTGTTCCCAGAGCTGGGGGGTCACTGCCATGCCCAGAACATTCCAGCTTGGAGCTCCCTACAGCCGCTGCTCCTGCAGCTCAGTCCTTCCTACAGCTCTACAGGCCCACGGCAGCCACTACCAGTGTGACCTTGACCTGTCACTGCCCCTTAGGAGGAGGTTGAGGACCTCTTTCTCCTTGCTTTCTGGCTCCTGCTCTTCTCCTATCAGTTTAACTGTTCAGGCAGGACAGAGCTGAAGCTGGGCATTGTACTTGTGCACTGAATGTCAGACCAGGGCCTCAGAGGGCTCAGACGTGCAGAGCTCGAGAGCAGGGCTCTCTGATCCATGAGACACACGTCTGGAAATCAGATCAGTGAAGAAGCAGCAGTACACCTTGTGCCTCAAGAAGAAATCTGTTGTCTTCTGTACTAGTTCACACTGAATCCCCGGACAGATTGTCTTATTCCTCGTTAGAATGAGGAACATCACAGCAAACTTTGTGGGCAGGAGCACCCCCTTATCTATAGTCAGGTCTATAGATATAGTCAGATCTGTATGATCTATATGATTTATAGTCAGATGCGTCAGATGATGCAAGAGCATAACCTTTTGGTCAGAAAGTGAAGAAAAACAAAAGTGGGCCTCCACATTGTAGACCAAACTACATCTGTGTAAAAATAGCATAAATGTTTCAGTTCATTTGGCCAGTGAGACGGAAGAATTGTTTATACTAAAGTTGTTACAGATAAGAGTTTATGTTTTGTTTTTTTAAGGCTGTCAAATCAGAAATGTCACCCATCTGGAGTATTAAATTTTGATCACTGAGTCAGAATGCTGGAGTCCTTTTGCTAGGTCCTCTGAAATTAGAATGTTGTGCTGTTGCTAGGCTAGGTCTCTCTGAATCTTAGTTTCTGCTTTTATGTTGTAGTTTGCTCATGATTAATAAAATATTGTCTCTCTTTCTGGGCAGAAATGAACAGATGGGGGAATCAACTGATCTGATTAACTCTGTGTGTACATATACTCAGTCAACAAATAATCACAAAAGTAGGAAGGATCATGCTCAAATGTTACCTATTTAAAACTATTATACAATCACATGCTATCTATGCTGCCAAAGGGGTGGATTGACTAAGGAAAGTTTATTATTGTATACATTATTTATCTGCTCTTTCATTCACAACAGGTTTAATTAAAAAACTGCAGTTTTTCTAAATATTTATTCAGGATGCTGTTATTAAATGTAAATGTGGCATTTTGCATAACGTCAGTGTTAAGTTTTTGGATTAGGATTTTAAAGAGAAGTAAACAAATCATGAGTATTTCTTAGGAGGCATTTATGTGCTTTTCATTTCAATAACACCAAGTCAGCTGGCAAAATTGTGTAGAAAATAAGTAGCTGTGAGATGTAGGAAATGGCTCTGGAGCACATCCAGAGTCTCTTTGGCATGTTGAGGGTTGCAAAACCCAGCAAACACCTCACATAAAATAGCCTGGACACAACAAAAGATTAAGAAAAACAAAGAATCCTCAGCTGATAAAGTAAACCTGCATAATTATCTAGTTCACCTTATGCCACTGTTAGAGGGGAAATATCTCCCAGAGCAGAGTCCAGCACCTGGAGCACAGTTGCCAGCCTTGGGGAGAGTGAATGACCCAAGGGAGGTATGAGAAAACAGAGGCATTGGGAGGGTTGTACTCTCAGCCGTGGCTGCCAGACCAGAAATGACAGAGTCATTGATCCTGGGAGGGCTCGTGCAAGTCAGGGCACTTCAGGTTGGTGGCTCTGCTGAGAAAGCAGGCCCAGACAGGGTTCTTTGACACAGGACTGTATGCACAGAAAAGTACAAGGCAAGAAGGTGCCTAAAAGGAGTCACAGTGGCTCGGTGCTATGAGAATATTGCAGCCCACTTTGAGCCCATAGGAGTTTGGCTGGATGTTCCTGTCAATTCTTAATAGGGGTCTCAACATCCAGGTTTGCCCCTAAGGTGCCCCGATGCTGGCTCTGGTAGTTCTAAAGCTTGACCTTGTGGGAGCCTCAAGGACACAACCTGCACAGCCCTGTTGAGTATCCAGGAGTGGAAAAGGCAAGTGTCCAATGGAAGATAATTCCTGGGCATCACTAGGTAAACTATGTTTGGAAGACTGTGACTGAAAGAAGGAATGCTGTGTTCAGAGGGCAGTTCTGAAAATGGGGTTTGCACAGCCTAAAATGCACATGATATTGTTTCTAACCTTGAACAAGAACCACCCACAATTGATTTAACACTGAGCACAGCTGGAGTCATAAAAGACATTTTGCTTATCTATTTCTAACTTCTTTGCATCAACCCTGCAGAAAGGTGATTTCCCTATTGAATGACAATCAGGCTACATTGCTATTAATAGCATTGAAGAAGAACACATCTGCTCTACCCTCCCCTCTCGCAGTCAAGGCTAAGCACCTAGGAGACAGCAAATGTTTCTGTTTACTAATGGAAAAGTACCTGGACAGACCTCACTTGCCCTGGGAAGACTAAAAAGTGGGCCACAGGCCTTTCTAGATAAAAAAGAAAGCCTAGATAGGAGGCAAACAAAGCCAGCTATGAACCATTACAGAGAAAACAAAGAAAAAATTTATATTACCTCTACTCGTCCGTATGAATCCTAGCCAAGATGAACTTTCTAGACAGCTTTTCTCTATTCATCAGAAGGTCTGCAGTAGAGGAAATATACAATTTTCCCAATCTCAAGCCTTCTAAGAGGACAGGAGTTTCTGGGGTTGAGAAGTTGCCTCTCCTGTCTAGCCTGTCTCCCTCCAAGTACCCTCTGTACTACACAACCCTGAATCACTGATAAAACAACCTCATTTTGTGTATGCAAGGAGACAGGAACCGTTTCAAAAAAACACAGTATAACAAAACTGAATCTCATTTCATGATAAATGTCTCTTTCAGTAGCTCTTTCCGGAAGCAGCCTTCAGAGCATGCAATTAGCGAGGTCATTATCATTTGGAACAGGGAAACTGAGGCAGCACTTTGCAGTCTTTTCATATAAAGTAGTAAGCAAAATCACAGAGGCTTCATTAAAAATTACCAAACATGATAATTGTTGTTTATTCTTTGTGTTGCCTGAGAGCCATAGTGATGAACAGAGCTCAGCTTGTGTCTGTGCAAACACTGTGTGAACTTAAAAACACATTTTGAATACATTATGCACAATGATTTGGTTCAAGGACAATTTCAAGCTTTCACCAGCTTGTTCAGCAGGCTTGACTAAAGGTTCCCTGACCTCCCTGGGAGAGGTAGGACTGCAAAGATGGACAGAAATTATATGTAAAATGACAGAAAGTGTCTCATGGGCACAGTATCCAAAGGCTCCCAAATTGAGTCTCACTAGGATAGAATCGAGCCAATCTTTGAAAGGGCTCAGATTAATGCCCAAAATGTCTCCTTTCATGAAGAGGGACCTTGTGTAAATATTAAAAAATATTTACCTCATACAGCAATTGTTGGACTGTCCTAATAAGAGAAAGGAAGTATAAGAATATAAACATAAAAAATAGCTTGAGAAAATAGCATCTCATATGCAATTGTTTTGTTAGTATGTAGATTGTTTTATTAGTACATTGATAAAAGTTAGTCAAACCTCAGATCTCATCTTTGTAAACTGTAATCTAGTTCTGGGCAGTTCTGTCCTGGAAAACTGCTCTGAGGCAAAATGTGATCCAATGAATTTATGAGGACCTCTGTGGAACAGCTCCAATACCACTTCACCTGGTGTCTCTTTGTTTGAGATACCACAGCACCGTCATAGCCCTGGCGTTTGTAATAACTTTGATTATTACAGTAGTCGGAAAATGAAATTTACCAAAATGCGAATGTTTCCTTTGATGATGCACTCAAAGTAGTTTGCTCCCAGTCTTAGCACAGCTGGCTTTGTGGAGCCACGAAGTGTCCAGAGATGCCTCACTTGCTAAACAGCCTATGAAACATGGCTTGATAAAGACTACTTGAGAGCATATCTTGGAATACTTAAACACAGGTGAAACTGTGCCTATCCATGGTTGCTATTGTTTCTGGAGCTGAGAACTGAAACTTTTGACAGAGAACAAGATGTGAAGGTTTTATTTCCTTATCAACTCCATGATTTGTGCATGGTCAATCTTTTAGGCCAGGTATTATCAACGTGAACTGGTTTTGACTGGATTTCTGTTGGATAAAAACCATTAGACAGATGTGCCTGCAGCCAAGTATTATCGAATTCTTGGAAAGGTCTTAGGGCATGGGAATGACTTCAGTCCTTCTGTGAACTTGTGCTTGTACTTTGAACAGGCACCTCAGCATTTTCTGCATATTGCTGGGGAACAGAACCCTTGAAATGATTGGAACTGTGCCTGTGAGTTCAGTACAGGTCTCCTCCTCTAAATGACATACTTTATACTCTGGAAACACTTAGCACTGTTGTAGTCAGCCTAGTGCATCCCAAAACAAGTCCCTGTAAATTAGAGTATAAAAGCTGTAATTTCCCCTACTCCCTGTGGGCAAAGGGTAATTCATACATAATATTATTTTAATGGAAATATCTTACTCTATTCCTTGGTGAGGAGGGAAAAGGTAGAAAGTATCAAAGTGGCTAAATATTTCTCCTAGGATATTCATATGGATGTTTAAGTTGATTTTGCATTTGATTTAACACAAATACTTTACACTCCCAGGGGAAATTATTCTACATCATATTTTCAGTGTTCCTGTATTTCAAGGACTAATTTGTTACATACAGCTGTTCCAAGGTGGAGGTGAAAAGGAATGAAAGGAGAAAACTCTCTTCAGTAAGAGTTTTGAAAAAACCCAAAAACTTGTGGAGTATCACAGGACTTAGCCAAGTCTTCTCTACTGCCCACTAGGCTAAGTTACTGTTCTGCATGCTTGACTCATCTGGGAAACATTTGTATTTGAATCATTTTCACAGTATTTCTAAATCCTTCTCAGGAAAAAAAAAACCTTTTGTTGCTTATGTTAAATCACCATTTCATTGCAGCATCCTCAGCTCTGTACAATTTTAAATGAGAGCAGGATTTAGTTTAGTGAGAATATTGCAGGGATTTTTATCAGACTGTTTGGGGTGAGAGTTGTTGACATTAGGGATTAGATCACTGTTTTAGGCAAATTGTCCCAGATGGGCTGCTGATTAAGAATATGAATCTTTTTAGAATAGGAGAAGTTATTCTTTAAAAATCATAGTGAACTGAGAGACAATGATTATCTCTAAATGTAGATTTCATGGAACTTGCAGTTCCTGAAATGGAGTGAAGCAGGGAAATTAAAGGGAAAAGTCCCATTTTAGTAGGCAGGAAGAAGTTGAACAGTAAATCACTTATTGCTCTCACTGGAACTTGGGCTGAAGACCTTGTCTTTTCTCAGTGGAGGGGGAAAAATGGGTTTTTAAAAGGTTTCATTTATCCTTTTATATCACTAATTGGAACTGTCTAATACATACACCTAATCAGGCTTTGTAAGGATGAGGCTGAACAGATGCTTCGGAAATGAGAATTTTCCCTGCATGACAGAGAAAGACAGTCCTTAAAATCACTGGTACGTTTGAATGGTTTTGTTGGAGTTGAAATGCTGTGTAAGGGTATTAAAATTCAGAGGACTGTACACGCAAGAGCCCAATTCATTCAAGCCCTGCTATGGCTTGCAGTATTGTGCTTACAAGCACATTTTCCTTCCTTAACGTTTACCATCTGTTAGAAATGACCTGAGAAGCCATAATTTGATGTATGCAAACTCGTAAATAAAGCACAAGATTCCCACATCTGAACATAAATATTCTTCTCAATTATGTACCAAGAAGAGCTGTTCTTCAAGGAGATGCTTCAGTGACTATGCAGTGACTGTCCAGACAGACCCTTGTTTATACCGAAATCATAGTGAACACTGACGACTTCTAGTTAACAAAAACCACTCATTTTTTCAGATAATTATTTTACTCTAGTCACAGATCTGATGAGAGTAACAGCTTCCACAAACAGTGGGCACAACTAGTCCTTTTTAAAGAACATAAGGCTTTGTCTGATGAAGGACTGTTAAATACTGTTTTGTGTTAGGAAGAGAAGCCGCACAGAAATCTTTTGCTGATGCTGGAAATCTTTGAGGTTATTGTGTTTTTACATTCTCACAGTCAGCTATATTCCTAGAAAACATTTGTACTTCCAAGTATTTCAGAGTCAGCAGCGTGATAGTTCAGATAATAGATTTCATGGAATGTATTTTAGTTGCTTGTCTACAGGCACATGCACGCAATGGGTCTGGATGGAGTTTTTTAAACATAGATAGTTTTTCCTTATTTTTTTTCCAGTGTTTTGACCAGCTTGAGATACTAGCTAAGCTTTTGGTGGATTGGAACAGACAATAGGTAATTTAAAAGTGTATAGTATAGAAACATAGGATAGCAGAGAAAAATGTGTAAGATCTACAAAAATTATGGTTCGTGGGTAGAAAGGGAGAGTGGGAGGTAAGGGGGGAAGAAAAGAAGAAAACAAAAAGACAGATTTATCATGTGTGCAACTAACATGAAGAGAAGAAATAAATAATATAATCTGTCTGCAGAAGTTATGTGATTTGTTGTGATTTTTTTGGCTATACATAATAATACTGCACTATCATTTCTGAGTAGGTACAAATACATATAAATGCTAGTTCTAACTTTGACATGGCTTTAATAAAAACAAAATTAAATCCAGCCTTTTGGACAATATTTGGTCTTGGCATCCTGGAGAGATTAATTCCATAGGCTAAAATCAGATTTTTAGAAGCAATATGACCAAAATGAGTGAGGTGCCTTAGTACTATTGAATGTTTGTAACCTTCAGTACCGAGATATCTGGCCCTCACTGAGCACAGGGCAATTAGCATAACTTGTTATTAGTGAAATCAGTGATGCCTGGGAGAGTTACAGGGATGTTTAACACATTTCAGAATCTGAGCATTCAATGTCATTTATCCTTAAGGTGCTTGAAGAGTAATGAAGAAATTAGCGCACTGTGTGGAGCTACATTTCTTTTGTACATTCTACATTTACAGCTATTAATTCCAGCTGAATTCCTGTCAGCAGATATAAAAGCAGATCTATCAGATAGCAAAAGAAATACCTCTGCAGCTATTTCAATTATGATATAGAACTTGGAGGATAATAGCCTTGATGTATTTCCTGCTTAATGAAGTAACATTCCTGTCAAACGGGTAATTGCTGCAGCAGGGCTCTGTTCAAAGAGATTTCTTCTATCTGCTCTCACTCTGCTCTCACTGTTGTGATACCTCAGCTTCTTGAAGTTTAGGATGCTACTTTCCTTTTGTGAGCTGCAGTCTTAATGAGGGCAATTGCTCTGTGTTGGCCAGCACTGATTATTGGCAAGAGGTCCTGTATTGCAGATAAGCTCCGTGTGATCCCCACTGAAGAGAATGGGGTTGTTGGCAGAGAGTTTGTTGAAAAACACTCACAGTTAAATGGAGAGACTGATCTTGCATATAGTGAGAATAAAGATGGAATATGCACTGTATTTGATGGGAGCAGGGCAGGAAGAGGCAGTGGCATAAAATACATCTTAAACCAGGAATCTGAGGTTCTGAGAGCACTGGTCCAGCAGAATTTCTATCTTTTTGTACCTGTACCAAGTAAATATCATGATTGCCAAGCATGTACCAGGAGCCCTCAATGGTCCTGACCATACAGGGACTGTCCTACTAGCAATGTTCAGTGACCCCTCCACTGGGGAACTGATATGGTTCCTTATTAGTCAAAGCTGAAACAAGAACCAGCACAAAGAAAGATAACAGATTAAAAAAAAAAAACAAACCAAAACACCAAACCCAAACTCATGCCAATATTTCTGCTTTTGTCAGTCTTCTGCTATCAGCCTCCAAGCTGCATCAGACCACTGGTCTGAACTGAGTCCCCACACTGCTGATCATGGGAACTATGAAGAAAAATGGTGGCCAACATGAGCCATGGTCTACTCAAAGGAACTGAGAAGCAGAGAAACATGGGTTTTGGTCCTTCCCTGTTTTTCCTGGTTGCTTCTATCAGTCTATGAGCAACTAACATATCAACTGCAGTCAGAGAATTGATGCTGGCCCATACTGCTGCTATTGTGATGAAAGCAAATGTGCAGGTGAGTGCTTAGCCCCTGTGTTACATTGTAGCAATGTACACAGATGAATATTAAGAAAGCATTGGGGTTTTTTGTAATTCAGAGTGATTTCCTGTCAGCTTCCATAATGAAGTAAAGGTGGGTGCCAGAGACCTGTAAAGACCTGTGGGTTATAGTCTGCACTCATGTTAAAATATAGTGATTAAACCAGCTGAACAGAGAATGTCTATTCCTTGAGCACCTACATATATCATATATGTACATGTATATATATACATACATATATATACACATACACATATACATATATCTGTGTCCGTGTGTATACATAGGTGATAAAGCACATGGAATAGATTGCAAACATTCTGCATTGCTGTCAGGCTTGGAAATCACATTAGGCTTTGGATGAAACGGCTTGCTCACTTCCCTCTCACATTCTTTCCCAACATGTTCAGGGCAGCCACATCTAAACACTTGAGGCAAACACTGGCAGAATTTATTGAGCTGAATCAGCTCCATAATAAAGGTATTTCTACAGAATATTTCCAGCTGGATGTTAGAAGGATAGAGGTCATTGGCATTTACATAAGCAAATCACATTCTTTCAACAGACAGGCGAGGGTTAACCCTCTTTGTGCAGTTAGATTGAATCCAGTTGAGATTTCACTCAGAACATAGGAGAAAATTGAAGTGCATTCCAAATAAATGAACTTCCTTCTTTTCCTTTTTATAAAATTCAAATTGTTTCATATTTGTAGAATATGATGTCACAGCCAATTCCAATGGCCTTTAATGGCATGAGGAGCCTTGTTTGATTACACATCTAAAGAGACAATGCCAATTTCCCTTTGATTCAACTGCTCGCTGTAGTAATACTTGTGTTTGTGAATCATGAGCTGGATCTCTGCAATTTACCATGGTTTTAGTAATTTCACTGATGATGAGGACAATGTGTTCTACTGTTTGAAGAAAGAAAACCACTATGTGCTTTAATGCTGTGTGCATTTTAGATGATGTAGGGACCTGAGCTCATTTTTCCCCCAGGATCATCTGCCACTACACACATCTCCACAACAGCACTAGTTCTCTAGAATCAGGAGACTTGTCCTAGTGGAACTTTTGGTTTCCACAGAAATGGCCATCATGGCAATGTGTAAGAATCATTTTCCTCCTTTTCTGGGCCTTTTCCTATTAGCCCCACAAGAAAAACCAGAAGACCGGTCACTGCAGAATATAAACAAAAGTAAAGAACCTGTGTTTAAATGATCCTTAAAGAAACTGGTTAGTAAACATGTATTTTCAGGATCAAAATACATACTATAGAATGTGATTAAGAGAGACTGGATAACAAAAAAAACAAAAAACAAAAAACAAGTAATTCAGTTTTCTCTACATCTGCCCCTTGTTTAATTCTGTCAGTCGTTGTGTGCTCTATATTTCCATTTCAATGCATTATTTAATGGATAAAGGGAGTTTGGGGGAAGGGAGGAAGATAATTTCATTTGGACAGCCATCAGAATTTCTGTAAACATCTGGTTCTCTTTAGGAGGGTTTTTAAAGCATTTAATATAAGATGCTATTAGAAGGTAGCAAATGAACACTGAGTGTTCTCACTGTGGAAGAAGTGCATTTTCCCCTTCTGGAAGTTTGCACCCAAGTGAACTGAGTGAAGTTTGTAGATAGGTTTTGCAAAGATAACCTTGCATTATCTAGTGTGAGTGTGAGAGACTTGCAAGAACAACAGTTAAAGTCATTAAAGACCTCTCTGAAAAAGAAGTTCAAAAGATGATAAAGCCCAACTGGATACGTTTCAACCAGCTGGATTTCAGTAATTGAATGAACATAGTTGAACAAGTAGTTAGAGATGAAAAGAGTGTAGAGAATAAAAATGGAGACAATGAAAAATTCATGTCACAATGGTCTAGTCTTTTTCTCATTTGGACAGGACTCAGTAGATAACTTGGAGGATTGCCTGTGTCTTTGATATTCTCATATTAAGTGATATGCTCAAGTGATAACAATGAAGAGTATGTTTTTAGCGCAATTCATTATTAATAGCACGTTTTTATTGTCTTGAAACACTTCAATCACATTTTTTATCCAGTAAAAAGAAATGCTCCAAAAGATATAAATAGGATTAGTGTCACATCTGCAAGTAAATGCACTTGGTTTAGAGATTATATTGAGTAATTGCAACTTTAAAAGTGTTCATTCAGAGAGGAAATAACATAGTCCAAGAATGAAAATTATGCTTTTGGACCCTACTGCTCAGGCATTCCTGTTTTGCAGGTCAGCTGCTGTTGATGCATGCTGAGCAGGCTGTAGTCAAGGTAGTCCTTCCTATAAGGGTTATCTTTGGGTCAGGTTTTCATTTTAGAACAGAAACTATAAATATATAAAAATAGACTAAAGACAGCCAAATTCCTCTCATTTTCAAAGCAAGTGCCTCAAAAAGGTACCTGAGGCCTGAATAAGCATTTTGAGACAACTTTAAGTATGTGAAGTGTAGATAACATTCAGTGCAAATCTGAACAAGTTTTGAAAGGGGTTGAGCTTAGAGAGGGGACATTTTAAAATCTATTTCACTCTTAGGACTTCTGTTAGCTTGTTGCTTTCTTTTTCTGAAGAATCTCCCCTCAAACTTGCTAGTTTGTGCCTCTGCCTTATATTTCATGTATCTGGTAGAGTCCGATCCAGATCTAAGGATAAGGTTGCAAACAAAGCAGCTTTGTTTAACATTTTTTAAAATCAGCCACTGTAAAAAAGATTGTTTGTGAAAAGAATACTCAGAAAAAATATTCAGATTTTTCTTCAAGTTTAGATGCACCTCCATCCTTTCTCTAAATGGACTACTAGTCTTTTCTTCCTCTTTTACACAGACTTTCTGACACAGTCAGCTTGTTTGATCAATTCTCATCCTCCTGAGGTGTTTTATTTAGAATTAATTAATATCCTAAATGAAGGTCCAGCTTTTGGGTTTATTTCTGCTGGTGAAATTGCACTTCAGGAACAAACAGCTGCCTCCTACTTAGCTGGGTGGAAAATGTAGGGCTGGGCGGTTGCTGTTGAAGTACAGTCTTGGCCATATTTACTTAGCACTTCCTCATCTATTTAAATTCAGGTTTTCTTTCATGGTTACTCAAAACCTGAAGTGCCAAATCATGACTTTGTCACACAGCCCAGTAATTTGGCAAGAAAGCAGCTGCAACAGCTGGTAGAATTCTCAGCTCTAAAGAACTCTCAAAGTCAAAGAACAATGGTAAAAGACAAAAGAGAATTTATATTCCAAGCCTGAAAATGTAGATACAACACAACTGTCTTCTCTTAACAAGGACATCCTATGTTTTCAGAGTGCTTGCACAATACAGCAACACCATCTTTCACTGGGGAGAAAAAGGATTCTGTATGCTACTGGTACTGAGAGACCTGAGAGCAATGCATTTGTAACACAAGAAACATTTGATAAGATAAATCACCTAGCTTGGTCTATTTAAATTTTACAATCATGAATACTGGGAACAGCACTTTTCTACATTTAGAGGTAGGGCCAGAGGGAGAACACAGACAGCACAGTTTGCCTAATTCATAACATGACAGATTTTGGACCCAGTTGGGCTCACAATGATAAATCTTCCAAGGACAGTTTAAGATACGTCTCTGTTCTCCACCTCACCTTCTGATGGAGGTTACTGAACTTGAAGCAGGAAAAGCAGGATGAGGATCATGTGTCTTAACTCCCAGTGCAAAACAAATTTCATGGTCTGGAAGGCAGAGATTCAGCCACATAGTCCCTTCTGCTGCCTTTGCACTAGGAGCAGTAATGGTCATGAGCTCAGAAATGGTAGGAGCAGTGCCTTCTTAAATCAGCTCAGGAAGTTATGCTAAATTCAAGGGCATTGAAACTTCCTCTGGGAGCAGTATATTTTACTTGAGTTGCCTATTATACATGCTGTATGGATGGTGAATACTAATGGAATCAAAACCAAGTGGAGTAAGAGGAGGGTTGAACATAAGCTTCTGCCCCTCCCCATCCAGAGCTCCTGACTGACACCACAGTTGTGCTGGGTATAGTGAGAGGGTGTGGTGCAGCATCTGCCTCAAAAACACCACCCTCAGACTTCAGCTTTGCCCAAGGCTCTACTCAGTAGACGAAGCTGGAGACAGAAACAGTGGCTCACGTGTAATGTTGCCTTAGACATGAGAGCTGTCAGTGGCATTATGGCTGTTCAAAGACAGGAGAGAAGTGGTCTCTCTTATAAATGAGGAATGAAGCTCAGAGGTTGAGCAAGCTGGCACATACTGTGCTTCTCCAGGGAAGCCAGCCTTGGTCACTGGGACAGTTCACCTGGGTCAGCTCATGCTCACACTGCCTAGGTTATGGAACATGAGCTCAGCTGGAACTCTCACTGAGTCTGATGTGACACTCATCTGGCCTTTTGCATTCTTGTCTTGGTTCTTCTGTCAAGGGCTCCAAGACATCTGCTGCAGCAGCCAGAACACTCTTCCATGGCATGGCACAGAGAGCTCAGGCTGCACATCCTCAGGCAGGCTGAGGGGGCCTCTAGAGTCTTGCAGGGTGACAGCACTGCCTGCTGGGTGCTGTTGGATTTGTGCTGAGGGAGGGGAGACCCACAAATGTGGTCCATGTCCCAGCTTCCCACTTCATAGCTACAGCTAACCCAGCAGGAAGCTGCTCTGTGCTGCAGGTTGCTCTCGGGAGGAGCCAGTTTGCTCTGCAGGGCAGCCCAGAAGTGAACAAGGAGATAAGCAGCAGGGGTTAGGGCCAGAGCCAGGTGTGAAAAAAAGGTCTGGGACCAATTGACAAGAATTCCATCATGAAGCCAGAAGACACCCTGACTTCCAGACCAACACAGAGTGCCATCCTTTCTTCCTGCCTTTGTGACCAGGTTACAGTTTCTGCCTCTTCTGAGTCTATTTTTGTACACTTTGCCTCAGTATGAACCTCTCCATTTAGAAAGAACCATTGCACCAGAAGAAGCTAGAAAATAGATATGTATAAGTGCTACTTGCTGACATTTTAGAACCTTTTCTTGAATGCAAAGTATGTGTGGCTATACTGATATTTTAACTTTTACTGAGATGTGCTCAGAGAAGTGAGGTGACCCAAGCAACCTTCCCAAGACCTTTTATTGCACATTTCTGAGTGCTCATATTCACTTTTTTTTTTTTTAATGTAATAATCAGATAAAATGGATGAGGTGACTGTAGTGAAGGGTGTTTGAAGTATAAAGCGGTACTCTGCATGGACTCCATTGTTGTTCAGTTGTAATGCTAAGCACATGAGAAGGTTGAAAGTTTAAAAATCGATCATTTATTTATATTATGTGAAGGATATGCATGGAGGGTAAACTGTGATACTTTGAAACTGCAGTACATTTCATTTCCCAACATCTACTGCTCTGCTGTAGTAAGAATTGAAAGCTTAACAGAAAAGATGGAAAGGATTTGCAAAGGCTCTGCTAAACTTCAAATACTTAAATAAAATTATTATAAGGATATATGAGGATATTTCTGCTATTTAAAGGCACCTTGAAATTTTCTCTTAAAAATTGGACTACTTTTATGATATTCTCCTAGAGAGTACGTGTGATCTGATGTTGGTAATAAAGGAACAGTGAGATTTGACTTGAATTTAGAGCTGTCTGTCTTTATTAGTAAGCTTAGCTCTTGAAGTATGCTGGAGCGATTCATCAGCATTGAAGTCAATGTCTTATCTTCGATTCTATCTTATAGGAACACTTTTTGTATATCAATATAATTTATGCTATGCTGGCCAGAAAAAAATTCCTCTCACATATGAGTGTTATTCATACTGACAAAATTTACTGCACACACACTTGTACGCAATTGTGCGCACACATGGAATCAGCCAGTCCTGCCAAAAATACATATTTGCAGGCAACAGTGTGTCCACTTATGTGTCTTTTGCTGACACATTGTATCAGGAAAGGATCAGATCTCTGTGAACTCCATGGGACTCATACCAACAAAAATATCTAATGAAGATGTAATTGTATTTAGAAATGATGTATTGTATTTCCATGTGTATAATACATAAGTTTTGCACAGAAACAAAACCCACTTTCATTTTAACAGATGTGAAAATATGCAATTTTTGAATTGGAAAGAAGAGAAACCCTAGAAGTCTGAGATGAAACTGTTCTTAAATTAAGCCATTGCTTTTACTCTCTGCTCCTCTCACTGGTTGTATTCAAAGCAGTATCACAAAACATTTGATTTCATATAATGAAAGCAAAATTCTCCATCTATTTAAACTCTTTATTTTAAGGGAGAACTTAGCAGATAATTGGAGTGTCAAGACACTGAAACAGTTTATTCCAAATGACCTTTACACAAATTAGTGATGGAAGTAGTGATTCTTTGCATACTGCCTGCTTTTCAGGCCATTTTCAGGACAGGAGAGAGAAACTCAAAGTAATTTCTTTGGTGGTGGGTACCCAGTGTCCTACAATAAAAGTAGCAACTTACTACTGGCTTAATAAATCAAGTTGGTGTCATTCAAGTTCCTTACAGAGCTTTACTCATAGAAACACCTCAGTTTTCAGGAGATTGCATTTGCACTGTTTGTCACTGGGAAAAGAAGTCGCCTCTTGGCTTTAGGAACAGTTCTGTTAGCTCACTCTGTTGGTTGTGGAGGAGACAGCAAATTCTGCTAAACTCTCCTCAGATGTCAACTGATTTTCCCTCATTTGATTTCAGTGAAGTCACATCCATTTTATTCTACTGCAAACAAGTCCAGAATTAGGACTTGGTATTGCACCTGGTGTTCTGTTTTATTATTATATTTCTATTATTCTATTTACAGAATCATCATGAAATATTAATCACAAGTTACATTGGTATAGGAGATGGCACAGGCAGGCATACAGCCCACAAACTATAGCATTTTCTGGCCTTTCAATGAGGGCTGGTCTTGTGTAATGTCATGACAACTGTATCAACCAGCTGCAATTCATGGCTATGACTGTTATTTAGTTATTGCAGTAATACTTTCAGCCATTCTGCATCTGACCACCCACTAGCAAGGGGTACCCAGGTGGAAGATGAAGGGAATGCAATCTTTGCAACAAATTCATCATAAGGCACCCCATAGATCTCCTTGAAAAGAACATTTAGGAGGCAGACAAGAGGACTGCACAGTACACTGTGTGTGAGAAATTTAGAATTTCCCTTAAAATTATATTCTCCTTTGCCTACTGCTTACAAAGAGTTGATAATTCCTAGTAAGGAGATGCTGTACCAATACAGGTAGAAACTATTTTCCATTTCTGGTTGTCTGAATTTATAGTGGCAGGTATGTTATGCCTGCAGGAAAATACAGAAAAAACAATGATGTCACTCATTTTCACAACTCTATTCTGGTAAAAATAACTGCTTAACCTGTAAGAACACAGAGGCATTTCAACTGAACTACACTGACAGTCCTATTGCAGTTACATCTTCATCACCAGTGCCTGGCTCTTGGGGAAAGTAAAGCTCAGCATCTTTCCTCCTGGACACATTGCATAACATGTTTATGTTCTGGGTTACATGCACTCTGGATCATAAGGAAAATTAAGAAGACAATTAACACTTTCAAGCAGTTGTTAGTGTGTTATGTAATAATCAGATAAAATGGCTTGCATGGATATATAATCTGTGTGCCACATACTTATAACTGTAAATACATCATATTTAAAAAACCTTAGAAGCATAAAAATAAGCCAATGACAGGACTTACTACAGTGGGAACAAGGGATTTGGGGTCTTGTTTCGTTGGTTGGTTTCTTTTTATGTAAAAGACTTTCTTTGGACATTTTTTAATTCATAGTTTCATTCACTATGTTGCATGGAATAAACCTGAGTGTCATGCATGGCTGGGATTGAGCAGGGGAAAAGGGCATGACTTTTCCAGCATTCACTGCTGCTGGATGAACAGGAAATAATGAAAAAGTATTTCTTTTCTATTTAAGCCTGATTCCTTAAGACTCTGGATGGTTCTTTACAGGTTTTTCCCAGCAAGTTTAACTCAATTTTTAACAGGTCAAAGCACAATGTCTTGGACATCAAATGCACAAAAAATACGTGTATTGGAAGATGCCATAAATATGATTATTTTGCAACTGGTTATTGTTCTCAATACACTGTGGTTGAGAGACTTGTCTTTAAATTTTGGAAACTTCTGCACACTGTGACCTCTCCAATGCTGAGTAGTCCATTTAAAGAGTGTTAAAAGACTCCAGGCTACACACTTCAAAGTTGTACCAAGGAGCAAGGGCTGTACAAGTGCTTACACTCCTCATCATGATCCGGAGACTCAGTCCACACAGCTGCCAACCTTGTGACAGCCAACTTGGAAGCCTGACCTCCGTGGCTGTCCTGGAGCCAGAAATCTTTGATGTCCCTAGCCAGCTGTTGTGGCCCTAGGGAGGATTTGTAGGAACTCTGTATTGGATTCATTGGAAATTTGCAAATCATGGATGTTTAGAGAGAAATAGTATGCATTTGCCCTGTTGATACCACTTTGATGAGTCTATTTTGCTGAATTTTTTCCGAAATTCCTAATATCCCTTACAAGTTCGTTAGGAGGACTGAGAAATGTCAGCAGGTCCCTTTCCTGTTTCCACCCACAGGCACCCCATGCTATGCCAGCTGTGTGCAGGTTGCTTTCTGCCATTATTAGGTTGTGATTGCACAGCATTTCCATTTACACTGGTCCTGCACCTCCCCATGGTTTAACTCCTTACTATTAATTCTCTTTAATAGTTAAGGGGATGTTTTCAGGGGTATCTTCCAGTTCTCTTGTTCCCAGGGGGGTGCCCTTTTTTAAAGGTGGGTGGTGGAAGTCTTTGGGGGTTGTAGCACAAACTAAGGGTGTATTTCACAGCACTGTATACATGGCAGTCAGAGACAGGGAGTTCTGAAAAGCTAAATCATTTTCTGAATAACTTGAACTCATGTCTTCTTACAGCCTGACTGGCAGACATAGTCTTGGGCCTTGAAAAACGTCAAAGCATTGTCAGTCAGTCTTTAATGGCAGGGAAGGGAAGTAGTGTTATTTATTTTTAGTTCAAACCCAGCAAGTTTCTGTTGAAGCCACAAGAGGAGCTTTGATTTTTAAAAAAAAATCTTATTTTTTTATTCTCGGTTTGAAACTGCTTGCACTTTATTATAGTGGTGTATTTTTAAGTAATAGTTAATCATTAATCAGAACTCCTTGCATCAACCAGTTTTGTATAGCTTCTACAAATGGGGTTTTTTTTTACATTTTAGTCAGTTTCTAATCTAATTCCCACATCCTGTTTTTCTGTGGCACTCATCTGCTCCAGTGAAATTGTTCAAGGAAATTTCATAATCATTAACTCTGTATCTGCATTTCCATGATGACTCTTCTTTCCTAGAAACTGAAAGAGGACTACAAAGCTGATTCAGTGCTGGGAATCCTCATTTTCTTTTGGCTACAAAAAATTGTGTGGAAACATAAACCCTTGGATTGGTATGTGCACCCGGGAAAGAAAGCAGCAGTGTTAGCATGTCCCCAGCTTATCCCTGATTTCATTGTTACCTGCTTTTGTATCTGCTACCAAAATGGAGTGGGACAAGCTTTAAGATTACCTCAGACTAATGTGACTTGCCATTCGTATCACATTGGCATGTCAGGGGTGATATCTCATATGATAATAAAATATCAGCTAATGTTGCTTGGCAGCTGTAAGACTTCCTGTATTTAAAAGCTGCCATCCAAATCTGTTTCACAAAAGGCAAAGTGTTGCCTTTTAAGCCTCCTCAAGCAGTATTCACAAGAGTCAGCAAAACCACGGAAAATTTATTTTCACATCATCACCACCCTTTAGTTGTTTTTATCTCTCACCTGCCTCCTTCATGCTTTCCATTGATTACCACATGCTCTTGTTTCTGATTCAGGTATATTGGAAGCTCCCTGTATTAAAAAGGTTGCACTGCAAAACTGACAGGAAATTCCTCTATCTATTACCTGTCCATAAAACTGATGAGGATCAAGGGTTATGAAATTTTGCTACTGATTTCTTGCAGGACTAAATAATTTCCCCCTTTAAGCTCTCATACCATGAAGAAGATCCTGCCTGTTTATTATGATGCTTATGTCAAGATATTTTCTGTTTGTGCTAAGGTTTTCTCTAAAGTTGTGTATAAAGATATATATGGCATTTCTGCTTTAGAGAGGCAGAAAGTTTTGGTAGATCTTGCTAGACTAAGACAGTATTAGACCTTGAACAGTAATTGAAATAAATACATTAATATTTAATTTAACATATGAAAGGGCACCTGGTTCCTGTTCATGGAGTAATAGGAGCAATTAACTTGGATTACATTCAGGCTTTTGTTCAAAAGGTTTGTAAACTAACTAATGGAGATATTTTAGGATTAACTATCCTTACACAACATTTATGAAGTCAGACTTGTTTTCCAAGACAGTTTCGATGTTAATCTTTAACAACTCTGTAATTCTGATAATATAGTAATAGAAACATAATATTAACCAATAGAATAAAAGCAGTGAGGATATTTTGAAGTACCTAACTGATATTTATAAATGAACAGTAGCAATTATCTAGTTTGAAATTATTTTCAGCTGAGATTTCTGTATATCACCTTATATTGTATCCAAAGATCTAGAAAAAAAAATTTAAGTTCCAGAGTTGGCAAGGGTTTGGTTTTGCTTGAAGGCCTATGAAATAAATGGAACTTACAGGCATTAAGCAGGTGTATCTCATTGATTTGACTGTGAGTGATATTTCCCATAATACTTTCCATTTGATTCTTCACAGGGGTGAACAAATTTTAAAAAAATATGTTTGAGTGGACTCTTTATCTAAAACTTTATAGCTGAAGGATGGCTTTTGAAAGATTGTATATCCTCCAATGAATACATTGGAAATTATGTAAAATTTATAAATTAGTGAACCTCATGGTTCCAGTTTCTGAAGCTGTTCTCAATGTATAAAAACAGAAATTGTCATCATATCAAAAGTCAGTTTTAACAAATGAAGCCTGCAGACTTTCAAGTAGCATTTACTTGGTTTTCCAGTTGACTAGTCTGTCCATTCAAGAGTAAACAGAAACAAAGGTGTTATTTAAAAGGGAATAATTTAGACAAAGAATAAACAGTGTTGGATAGATTTCTTTTCACTTCATAAACTTCAAATTGGCATATTTTAACAGAAGATTTCTCTGTTATGCTTCTTACAATGAGTTTAAAATTAATCTAACTAATAAAACAAAGAATGTCTCCTCGAAAAATCAATGCCTTTGTTCCATGCTGATACAATAGCTATTATTCAAATAACTAGTCTAAGTAAGGTCTGCCTGTTAGCACATGGAATTTTTTGCATGGAAGTGATTGCAGATCTTACAGTTTGTATTTTGTTCTAGGGATGGGTGGAGTTTCTTGTACATTTCCTGCTAATCTGACTGAAGTGCAAGGCTGGGTTTGCAGTATTTTGTAGTGACCACAGCACTGAGTACTGATTGGAAGGACTACAAATTTTAAAAATAGGACCTGTCATTCTTAACCTTCCATCCATAGATTATACCCTTTATTTGATCTAGACAAAATGTTTTGTCCTTTTCCTGAGTGGACCTTGTATTTATCAATTTTAGATACCTTAGAGAGTCTTCCTTAATAGTAATGCAAGAGGACCCATCAGGTATAATTAACATTTACCCAGGTTTTTTCTCTGGAGAAATATGGTTCAGCTTCTATAAAAAAGTGGCAGCTGGTGGTAGAAGTGTGGGTCATTCCTGAGATCCAAGTGATCATCTTTTTAGAGCTAGAAAATATTTATGTGTGGTGTTACTATTCAAGAATGGACAGTTTTTGTTATTTGTATTATCAAGGGCTTTTAAAGGGGTTTTTTTGGTGGCTTTTTTGTTTGGTTGGTTTTGGTTGGTTTGGACTTTTTTATCTAGATTTGCAGTGATTGAAACACCCTTTGTAGCCAGAGATTCCTGGAAATGTCCCCAAGGATTTTGTGTATGGACAATTCTCAGGTGAAAACAAGCTAGTGTACTCTCTGTGACCAAGGCATGGGACCGATCTGTTTGTTTCAAAGAACCTAAGTTTGTTCTTTCCACAACTTTTGATACAGGTCAGTGATTCCATTAATGTCACCTGATAAGCAAACCATGGCCTTTATAAATTAATGATCACATGCCCTTGGAAACCTAGCCCTTGTTTTAATTTAAAACAGAAGTTCTTTAATTCTGGGAGGTTTTTTTCCCCCTGTTTGGAAGCAGTCAACTGTGTGTTATCTTTCTGCCATGGCAGTTCCTGAGTACGTCCTGTGTAAAGATCAAAGTCCTGTGTTAATTCCTACATATGATATACTTACTAATTTTACTGTGAGTTGTTGGATGGAAATATATGGTGTGTTATTCCAAAAACAGATAAAAACCAACACATAAGGAACCAGAGCATTAGAATCTCTAACTTTTAGAATAACAGTTCTGGTATCAAACAGTGAAACTGCCACTTCTTCCCTATTGTTCCCCGTGTTTAATCCTGGATTTTGATAGGATTGACAGACTCAGCTGCCTAAGAGAATGTAAATATGGAGTTTTTACTATTTCTACATGATAGAAAAAGAAATGTATCAATAATAATTGTTGAAGGTGGCTTGATTCTCTCAGGAGAACTAGCAGCTTTTCTAACATCTCTCAAAGCATCAGTCTACCAGCGTGCTTGAGGCACACACACAGGCAAGCAGCCCCTGTGACTTTTCCCTGTACTTAAAAATATGTCAGCCTCACTAGGCTTATCTATTCTTAAGGAAGGAACACTATAAAGCTGCTTTAAAGGGAAAAGCTGAGTTATAATGTGTGAATTCATTTAGCAAATCTACAACCTCAAATCCTTAGTGATTATGGGGAATTAATTTTCATGAGGTCTGTCTTCTGCATAAAGAGAGAGTTAAGAATAGGGTGGGGTGGGAAAGTGAGGTTAATGTTTCCAACAGGAAAACCTAGGCATAGAGATTGTTCCATTCCTATCGTGTAGAAATTCAGTGAGACTCTTAAATCTATTTCACACATACATGTAGTGTACATTGCACTATCCCAAACCCGAAATTTGGACAGATTTGGATACAACTTATGAATGGAGGGGTCAAATTCAGCTTTTTGATACAAACCATAAGACTGTTGAACTCAAAAGGAGTCAAAGGTATAATGGATGAGTGCAACATAACATTGAGGCATAGAGTACTCTGAGCTTACTCTCAAGTGAGCTTACTCTAGGAGACTCGCCAGCTCCCTGTGGGATTCCTTCTCCATGTTACACATCAACAAAAAGAATTGTCAAGATAAGAACCAACACTTTAGCTGAGAAATTGCCAGGAACACTAAAATCCAGTACATTCAGATGAACCTCAAGCTCTTCAGGAGATAGAGGTTCTATTTTAAATCTTCCCTGAAGTGGAAGCTTTTGAGTTTGAAAATATTTTTCTTTCAGTTAGTGAGGGGGCTAGGAATATTTTTCTCAATTCTGACTTAGTACAAAATTTTGAGGATATTGGAAAGTCTCTGTAAAGCCCAACTTCTCTCTCTCTTTCTCTTCCTCTCAGTTGGGGCTTTTTTCCCCAGGGCCTGTGGCTATTTTTTGGTATTCCTCACCGAGACCTTAGGGCTTAGGGTAAGAGATGTGGTAGTGTGAGTTTTTACTATCTATATCTTCTTATGCTCAGCATGAATTTCCCAAAAAGGAACAGCATTGTGCAGTTAGCATGAATCTAGTAGCTTTTTCTGGCTGCGACGTTTAATATCCTGAACAATTCTAAATGTGTCTTCAATCTTATTCATTTTGCTGGTTGTTTGTGAAAAATGAGCATCACAGGAGCTGAAGTTCCCAGCTTGAAGTAATAAGTAATGTTCTATTATATGTTTACAGGCTCATAAAAAAATAATTAATTCCCTGACTGCTCTGAGAATGGAACAAATCTGAGAATGAAATGGTGGAATTGAGCCTCGTGCTTTTCAGGGTAGCCCCATTTACTGAGCAGTCTTTCCAACCCTTGATTATATCTATATTTGTTTCTGCTTGGCAATGTCTTATTAAAAATTTGAAGGATATTCAAGTCAGACTCATGTCAGAAATCTGCTCTGTGGGCAAGGAAAACAGCTGTACTGAGGAAGGCCAGCCTGGTAGCCTGGCTTGAACAGGCAGGGTAAAAAAGATGCACAACGAAGTGTGTACAAGTATCTCACAATTGCTGAGCCTGACTGCAGATTTAAAAATGGTCAAGTCTCATACCAAAGCATTAAGATGCAAAATATTCTTTCTTACCAAGCAGCTGGGTCCTTCTTACAGCCATGCTACTCATCACACCTAATCCTGTGATGTCCAGAGGCTTCCTAGATGTCACTGAAACTGAGCTCTGCCTACCTTGTGCACTGGCCTCTATACATAGATACTTTCAGACTGTACAGGAGAGTTCAAAATAGAGCAATTTCCTGTGTAAGGCATTGATGAGACAATAGATCCCTTTATGAGGCTCTGTTTGACTACAGAAATGAGCAATTGTTCACATTATATTTAATAAATCCCTCGACACCCTGTTAAAAGGACCTATGTTTAGCTGAAGTCTTGGCATGAATGTACTTCCAGAGGTTTAATGACCTTTCACTTTTCGAGGTGTTCTTTATTTAAACTAATGAAAATGAGCTCCACTTAAAAGGCTTTTAAATGCTGATTAAAAATTAAATCAGCTGTTCATTATCCCCAGGTGGCCTTGTTCTAAGAGCAGTAATTCAAAGAGAGTCAAACAAGTAGTCTTTTTAAATGTAGCTAGATCTTTAGTTCGGAGAACTTTATTAGAGCAATTTATGAATCTTCACCAAGCTTTCAACTTACAATGAAAATGGGTTTGTAAACACAAAATTTCTCTCCTCCATTTCTACCCCATTTGTTAGAAATAAGGAAGAAAATCAGGCACATTTCTAAAGATTCCATGTGGCATGTCCAGCAGAAATCTAAATAGATGCAGTATTTTCAAACAACCCAAATATTGACCTAGTCAGTGCCATCACATTAATAACAATAAAACATGAAATATTAGCTCTAGAATGTCCTACTTTACCTATTTGCTAATTTTCTCCCGGGTTGGAAAAGTTTCAGAAACATTTACAACACAAATGAACAATGATAAAACCTCAGTGGATTAGCTTTCTTTGGATGGGTTTTGTTGTTGTTGTTATTGTTTGGGTTTTGGTTTTGGTGGGTGTGGAGTTTTTTTTGCATCATGGCTGCTGAGAGCACTGGTGTGGGATTTAAGTAGTTAAACATTACTTAAAACGCTGGGAGAACAAAATTTTCAAGTTTATAAAGGATAACTTATCTGAGAAGCAGGAACACTCACTGCTTGAATCCTAAGATAGTTTTACAGAACTTTTCCTGTGCTTTTCAGTTACAAAATTTCACTTTAGATAAAGAACTTCCTGATCTTGGAATGCAAGCTTAACTAGTAAGAGATATACTCGGACAGAGCGAAATATCTGTGATCACTTTGAGAAAAGATAAGGCAGTTTTGAGAACATTTAGATATAATAAGAAAGGAAATACTATTATTCCATGCAAACTCCTGTTTTTCACCACAGATAACACTTTCCTGGTTGGTTTTTATAGTCCATATGACTCTTTGCTCATTATTACTTGTAGCAAAATAAGTGCACAAAGGTTGCTGGGTGAAATATACTGCAGAATATTTGGGGAGCTATGCAGCATTGTTACCTTGGTCCTGCTGCAGCAGGAAAGATGGAACAAAACAAGCCCTTGTTGGCTGAAGTGTTTGAAATTCCCTTCCTAGAACAGACTATGGCCTTGAGTCCTGTGCCTGTCTACAGTTATCTGTTAGCTCCTGCTGCAGCGGCTGTGCCGGGAACACACCAGGAGCGCATCCTTATATTCACACATGGCTGGAAAAGCCCGGCAGAGCTGAACAAAGCTGTGCTTCCCCAGAGCTGCAAGGAAAACCGGCTCAGTGCTAGCAGCCAGCTGGTCCTTCTCTGACCCCCACTCGTGAGTGCTTGGTCTGGCCAAACTTGTAGGTGTTTGGACGCTCTTGTTCTCGTGCTTAGGAACAGAGGCAGAAGAGCTGCACGGGGATGCTGTGAGGACAGGGCTGCAGAGACATGAAGGTGTCCCACCAGCTTGGGGGTTATGCAGTCACACTCACGCGCCTTTTGCCTCGTGACTTTCTAATGGCTGCTGGAATTGGGCACATGACACCAGGGAATGCAGCCTGTGTGTCTGAGGTAATGAGCAAACATCCCTAAATAGGGTGCCTGGCTGGAGAACTATTCAGACTTTGGTCAGTGAAACTTTCATGTCCCCTCCCACCCCCCAGGTTAAAAGAAGTTTATTTTTTTTTTCTGTCCTTACTGGAGAAAGAATAATAATTTAATTGTAGAGTAAGATTCCGCTTTAAATGTCAAATTCTAGGAATCCTTTCTACTCCAATGCTAATGCAGAGCAGATTGTAATGCAGTGGTAAGTGCATGCCTAAAACAATGAGAACACGGATGTTTTGAAGAATGTCCTTGGCTGATAGCTGTATTTAATTATCCAAAGTAATTGGAAAAAAGTTATTTTCCAAGGTAATGAGATTTTTCCTAAAATCTCCTACTGTTCTACTGCTGAAGAATCGTCACTATGACTGTGGAGAAAATGTGTTTGTAGAAAGTGTAGTGCTTTGAATGGAAAAAGCAAAAATTATACATATGGAAAAGGGTATTAAAAACTACACGGACAGGGTAACCCTAGCTGTCTGCTATATTGCTGTATTAGTATTGCATGCAGTGTTGTACATGCAGCAGAGCTGGGATTCCATTCTTCTACCTGTCATGTCTTATTATTTTTTAGCACAAGCCTAGGAGCCTATATGAAAAGCCATGCCTTTTGGGAAAAATACAGAGAAATAGCAGATATGCAAACACCAATAAATAAAGAGCATAGCATAGAGTTTCACCTTGAAATTCACTCCCTCCTTCCTGACTGTTTCTGGTTTCAGAAAACCCTATAGGTTTTTAGTCCCTTAAAAAAAATATTTATTTTGAGTGACTGTAAGAAATTGTCACTTTCTGTGCAAAGAAATTATCACTTTCTGTTCTGCTTTATATTCTCTCTACCTCCCCTGCAAACAAGATGATTACTTTCCAGGGGAAGGAATATCTCTACAGAGAGGTCAGATCTGTATGATCAGAGGAAAGAGATTTAACAGGCTCAAAAAGACTGGGAATGAGAATATATTACTGCAAAGACATTTGTTTTGCACAGCACATCTCTAATCAGACATCAAAGGTATGATGTTCCTTTTCACCAGAAGCCTTGATGCTTTTTCACAATTGGAGGGCACTGTGGTTCTCGTTGTAAGCAAAAGTTTATAAATTGTCCAGTACAGATGGAGTTAGCCCTCCAAAAAATTATTTTTTCCCCCCAGTTGTCAAGACTTTTGTAATTACTTCCTGTGTGTGTTCTTAACTTTCCTGCATGAGAGCATTGCTAAATGAAAATCATTCCTGGCCCCTGGGCTAGATCCAAAGGTCTCGTGTTTTCAAGTGCTCATTGTTACTGTGTCCTGCTCTAATGTGCCTTGTTTACTTACGGGAATAAATCACTGGCTCATGTGAAGCATGTCAGCTCTCCAGATGATCTATCAGGGCAGTTAAGAGCTGCTCATATTTCAGTTCTCTGTACTCTTAACATAAATAGAGCATTCTCAGTCTCATTTAGATGTCAGAAACCACCTAGTAAAAATAGCACAAAACTCTATTTAGATTTATTCATCCTCCTCTACAGAGTAAATTAATGTAGTTGCAATGTGAGGCTGCCTTAAGGAAAATTTAAACTGAGCTGGAGTGTTTACCTGGACAATTGCTCCAGACTAGGATGTATCAGGCCAGTTTCAGCAGCTCTGTTGACTCACAGCAACGTGTTTAGTGGCTGTGACTTTACTGCTTGCAAGTGAACATCCCTTGTATATTTAGCCTAAAATGTAATGCCACACCCTCCATAAACTTAGAATATTTCCTTGCTTCCTTCTGTTCTTTTGAATGTATTCAGTGCTTATTTTGGAGTAGTTCTTAAATGG
This sequence comes from Daphoenositta chrysoptera, assembly GCA_013397915.1. Classification (NCBI taxonomy): domain Eukaryota; kingdom Metazoa; phylum Chordata; class Aves; order Passeriformes; genus Daphoenositta; species Daphoenositta chrysoptera. The sequence goes on along the minus strand of VZRO01003786.1, from coordinate 196,656 downwards.
AAACTGTTTAGTTTAAAAGCACATTCTTGATTTATGGGTTATGTCTTCCTTTAAACAATGTCAACATTCTGCAACATGAAAAAATAATTGCACTTGAAAAGCTGATGCAATAATTAGATCCTTGGAATAATTACTTAGTTACAGCATCTAAAAGAAGACACAAGGCTGAGATCTAATCCTAGTCAAGCCTTCTGTTTTTTACTCTTCGTGCTATTGAAGTAAGCTTTACTGAACAAGAGGATTCTGATGTGTCTGAAGATATTTGCATGTGTCCTATGAAATAAATGAAGCTATCATTCAAATAAAATGTAGCCATCATTCAAATACTCTCAAAGAATATTCTTTTTCCAAAAGGTTTTTTACTACTGCGTAAGGAATAGTGAATTGGGCATTGTTACTGCTACTGGGGAAAATAATAAAGAATTATTGCCAGTGGTTTTATACAAAACCTTGACGAGAATTAATTATTTTGGGCATACCTTAGGTTAAACTTTATTTAGCGGCAAGGAAAATACATGTCAGGAGAGGACATCCCTATTTCACTTTTTAATTCATCTAAGAGTCAGAAATCTTTTGAAGAATGCCACAAACACAAGTGATAGAATCTACATTTACAGCTCCAATTTTGCTAAAGGTGTGTAAAACCTTACATATTGGAATTCTGTGTGCCTGAGTAGGCTTCAGCAGAAAAATTATTGTTTCCTTTTTGACTTACTCTCAGATGATTGCCTTTGGATCAGTCTCTCTTACATGCCAGAAGAAGAAAAATAGGTTAACTTTGCCAGAACACCCTATTGTGCCAAACCAGTGACATTTTGTTTATTTTGCCATTCCCAGCATGGAGGATAAAGGCCTTATTATGGAAGCTGTTGTTAGTGTTTAAAAAAAAATTACCCTGAGAGCACAGAGAGGATGTTGTAATGAAACTCCCAAAGTGAAGGTGTGAGCACTTATGCCTGGAAGAACTGAAAAATGGTATTTGAAATAGGTCAGGCTATTTATATAACTGTAGGCAAACACACCCTCAAGTTTTCCTTTGGGAAACTCTACAGAAAATGCTATCTTGTTGCTGTGGAATAAGTTTAGTCTCATGAAGTAATTATGAAGTCAAACTCAGGACACTGAAAGCAAAGAGGGTGTGGAAGGAAGCTGCAAGCTTCATCCGGCAGGGCAGAAACAGGGATAAGATAGTGTTGATGGGACTGCTGTCAGCCCTCAGGCCACAGAGTCAGACTAGAACTTGTCTGAAATAACCTTGCCATAACACATGCTCTGGTCATCAAGTCTTCAGCACTGCTTTGTTCTTGCCTTCTGTCCTGGTTTGAGTCTGGAAGCAAAGAGGCTGGCAGAGGTGTTCTCCTTAGCTGAACATTTTAAAACCAAGCTGGAGTGCTCCTGCAAGCTCCAGTGAGCAGCTTGCTGTCTCCTTTAGCTTCTCCTATCTATGTGCAGTCAATCAGAATTGAGGAAAGCCTTAGAAAATAATTCTATCTATCTATCTATCTATCTATCTATCTATCTATCTATCTCTCCCTGGTACTGCAGGAATCTTTCTTCAGTGCTTGGAAGGGAATGCCCAGCCGAGGTCTTCCTTGAGCAGATTCCAGACATGTTAGAAAGACAGCTAACGGACAAGATGCAGTAAATATCCAGCACTCCAACAAATTCACTATTTGATTTCAGCTTATGCCACAAAACCTGTATTTGTTTCTACAAGCTCATGGACTTAAATAATTCAGAGACTGGCTTGTTCGCAGTCTTTGTGTTTGCTACTCAGTCAGTGTCAAAATAAATTTCTAATACTGCTGTAGAAGCATCTATAAACTAACCTGCAAATGCAGAAGAATGAATCACTAAATAATATTCTTTCATCCATCAATCTAGTCATAGGGTCAGAAGATGTACTGTTGGTATCTTAGGGATTGTCAAGGTGTTATTTTCATGAGAAAATAATTCCTGTCACACATCAAGTATAAGGACACAATGTGTCTGTACAGATGCAATATGGGGCATTGTTATAAGGGAGTAACAAAAAAAATCATTTGGACTTGAGTAATTAATCACTTGAAGACCCTAATTCATTTTGCTGCTCATTCAGAACAAAACAAGCAAAGATATGGAGAGTGAGCCAGCCTTAAGGATTGCTCAGGGGTGTCTTAAACCTCATAAAAGGGGATTGATTTACAGTAATGAAGCATTTTTTGAAGTTATTTTCCCTCCCTCTTTATCAACTTGGAAATGTGTTGGCAGCTCAGATATGATCAACAAGTCTTTTCACACTCGACTTTCTCCACAACACTTTTAGCCAATATCCCATTTCAGTTTTCTGCTACATAGTTTGCCTTCATAAATTAGGTGCATATCTTTAGGATTAAATTCCTGAGCCCATCTCCTCTTTTGAAAACACTACAGCAGCTGATGCTCTTCTCTGTTTTAGTGAGCTTGCACATTCAGGCCAGGAAAGCCAAAGGCATAAAGGAATGTGGATGTTTACTTGACTAAGCTTGCAAAGATCACCGGTAATCTGCAATTCAAGGCTTGCAACTGAGGTTTCTCCAACAGTTCAGAGGCAGGCAGAATTGATTTCATGGCAGAAGACAGATATTAACTAATCTCACATTTCCTAATATTGTTTTGAACAATCACACTTGAATGTTCAAACCTTCTTGAGAGTATTCTTTAGGCATGAAAAACCCACAATATGAAAGAAAGAATTTTATGTTCTCAAAATCTCATGGAAATATATGAGCCCAGCAAATGTGGCATTTAAAAGTAATTTCTAAGTAGTGTTGAACACAGTTTGTGTTAAATGTTTTAGCTGAGATTTATTACACTAAATTTATGACCTCTTAAACATTATGTAAAAGTCTAGGCCTGTGTAATTAGAAAGGCAGAGTGTTAATGCTCATATATTTAAAAAAACATTTGTGCCTAAGTGTGGTAAAATAGCATTAGGGTAATATCTTGGCTGCAGTCTTTCAAGACACTTAAAGTTCCCTGCACTCTCTCCCTAATAACAAAATGAAAACCTGTTGTTCAGCCAAAGGTTTGTCAAGATGTGGTTCCCCAGTAATTTCTAATCTATCACAGGAAGTCAATGTAGTTTTACTAAGTCTCCACTGAAAGTTCTTCATGTAGGTCCTTAGTTGCCTGGCCTTCTCTTATGCCAGACGATTGCTTGGGAATGTAGTTCCTTCTTCCTTCCCTTGGTGGCAGACATTCTGGCCTCAAATATATTCACCCTGTCCTTCCCCTGCTGCCTGTCTACAATGAACAGAAATCCACGCTGGGGAACCCAGCTGGAAAGGGAAGCAAAGAGCCAGCAGAGCTCATTCTTGACTGTGGGGACAATTCTGGGTCCCTATGGCTAATCCTTCCATATGGCTTCCATGCAATCGTGCTGATTTCTACCATCTGCCCTGCTCACTCAAGCAGTTAGCACGTTAGATGTTTATAGAACCAGAAGAATTGTTTAGGTTGCAAAAGACTTTTGAAATCATTTGTGTCCAACCCTTAACCCAGCACTGCCAAGCCTACCACATGACCCTAAGTGCTACATCTGCACGTCTTTTAAATACCTCCAGTGATGGTGACTCCACCACTTCCCTGGGCAGCCTGTGCCACTTCTTGACAGCCCTTTCCATGAATAAATGTTCCCTAATATTCAATCTAAACATCACCTGGTGCAACTTGAGGCTGCTTCTTCTTGTTCTATTGCTTTTTACCGGGGAGAAGAGACTGACCACCACCTGGCTGCATTGTCCTTTCAGGAGAGCAATAAGGTCTCTCCAAGCCTCCTTTTCTCCAGGCTAAACACCCCCAGCTCCCTCGGTCACTTCTCATCACGTGTGCTCCAGACCCTTCCCCAGCTCCACTGCCCTTCTCTGGACACACTCCAGCCCCTCAATGTCTTTCTTGTGGAGAGGGGCCCAGAACTGAAGCCAGGATTTGGGATGTCTCAGCAGTGCTGAGTACAGGGGGACAATCAGTGCCCTGGTCCCGCTGGCCACCCTGTTTCTGATACAGGCCAGGATGCCATTGGCCTTCTTGGCCACCTGGGCACACGCTGGCTCCCGCTGAGCCACTGTCAACCAGCACACCCAGGTCCTTTTCTGTTGGGACACTTTTCAGCCACTCTTCCTCCAGCCCGTAGCACTTGCACGGGGGTAGTTGTGACCCAAGAGCAGGACCTGGCCTTGGCCCATGATCTATCCTGCAGAAGACCTCTCTCCAAAACCTTCCTGCACTGCAGCAGATCAACACTCCCACCCAAGCTGGTGTCATCTGCAAACTCACTGAGGGTGTATCTCACCAGGTCAGTCAAGCACGACCTCCCTTTCCTAAACCCATGCGGGCGGGGCATGATTCCCTGGTTGTACTGTACATGCCATATGGTACTAGAGATGATCATATCCTACTCCACCACTGAGGTCAGACTGACAGGCCTGTAGTTCCCCAAATCCTCCTTCCAGCTGTTCTTGCAGATGGGCATCTCATTTGCAAGCTTCCACTCAATTGTGACCTCCTCAGTTAATCCCAACTGCTGGTACATGATGGAAAGTGACTCAGTGAGCACTTTCACCAGCTCTCTCTGTACCCTCGGGTGGATCCTATCCAGTCCCATAGTGTTTTGTGTGGCTGGGTGGTGCAGCAGGTCACTGACCATTTCTCCTTGGATTATGGGGGCTTCATTCTGCTCCTCCTCCCTCCCTCCCAGCTCAGGGGGCTGGGAACCTGGAGAACAACTGGTCTTACTTTTACAGACTGAGGGAAAGAAGGTATTGAGCATCTCAGCCTTTTCCTCATCTTTTGCCAATGCTTCCCCCACATCCAACAAATGAGGAAGATTCTCAGCCCTCCTTTTGTACTGTATTCATAGAAATATTTTTTGTTCTTTTACAGCAGTAGTCAGATTAAGTTCTAGTTGGACTTCATCCCTTCGAATTTTTGCCCTGCATAACCTCACAACATCCTTGTAGTCCTCCTGAGTGGCCTGCCCCTTCTTCCAAAGGTCATAAACTCTTTTGTTTTTCTTCTGAGTTCCAGACAAAAATCTCTGTTCCACCAGGCCAGTCTTCTTCCCTGCTGGCTCACCTTTGGGCACACAGGGATGGCCTGCTTCCATGCCTTTGGGATTTCCTTCTTGAAGCACATCCAGCCTTCCTGGATTCCTTACCCCCTGAGGACTGGCTCTCAAGGGATTCTCTCAACCAGTCTCCTAATCTGGTCCAAATCTGCCCTTTGGAAGGTGGCAGTTCTGCTGATCCCCCTTCTTACTTCTCCAAGAAACAAGAGCTATCGTTTTGGGATCACTGTGCCCAAGACAGCCTCTGACCATCAGATCAGCCCCAGTCCTACTCTGTTAGAACACAGGTCCAGCAGGAGCCTTCCCTCGTTGGCTCCTTCACCAGCTGGGTCAGGAAGTTCTCTTCCACCCAGTCCAGGAACCTTCTAAACTGTTCCCTCTCTGCTGTGTTGTACTTCCAGCAGACATCTGGTAAGTTGAAGCCCTCCAGAAGAACAAGGGCCATGGATTGTGAGACTTCTCCCAGCTGCTCAGAGAATGTTTCATCTGGCTCTTCATCCTGCTTGGGTGGTCTGTAACAGACTCCCACCATGATCTCTGCCTTGGCCTTCCCCAGTTCTTACCCATAAACTCTCAACCCTGTCATCACCACCATTAAACTCTCCAACAAGTGAAACACTTCCTGACATACAGGGATACCCCCTGCTTATCCATTCTTAAGAGTTATGCTCTATTCTCTCAAATTAATTATTTAAGTTACTGCTTGATGTGAAAGCGTAGACTATTACTGTATTGGCAGTGTTAATATTTGATGATCTAAGACAAAGGGAGGAAGAAGGAAATCAATATTTGTGCAGTGTTTTCCATCTCTTTAGAGAGCTACAAAAATTTTGCTCTCTTCTGTGTATCCATGGATGGTACTAATGTTAATTGGAGCGAGTATATTTGTTGAGAACTGAAACTGGGCTTTCAGACTTGTAGTTATTTCATTCTAGCTGTTCTTACTGGTAGTGGCAAGCCAGAGGCTGCCTAACTTCAGTAACATGAGCATGTTAAAAATGTCAAAAATCCTCCTTCTCTGCAAAGAATTTTCTCTCAAGAAAATTCCTAGTCTTGATAAACTCTCAAGTCTTTCAGCATTAAAATGAGGGATTCATTTCTAGTATACACATCTTTCACGGAAATCAGTTTATAAAGGTACTGAAAGAAAAGGCTGAAAATCCAATAACATAAGGGGAAAATTCTGAGGCTGAAATCAGATGTGTTTACTTTTAGCAACTCAGTAATTATTGGTCTATCTTGAGACTGGTCTACATAGACAAGGTGTTCACTTTTTCAGACATTCAGTTTTCCAATAATGTAGCTGTGGAACAAGAATTCTCTCTTTCTGTTCTTAAGAATTCAAAGTGTGTAGCAAGATGGATATGGATGAACTTTGTGTTTCCTCTAGTGCTGGGGAACTTTGGAGTTAATTTGGAATGAAATTCTGTGAATGTACTGCATTCTAGGAAACAGAATTGGAAATGGATGTTACCATTTGACAAAGCAAAAATTCAACAAATTCTTATATTTGCAGCATGGTTTTGGATGTCTTTGGGATAGGAAACATCTATAAAGAAAAAAAGTTATTTTTCAGGTTACATTTCTTGTAAATGATGAGCATAAACCTCAGAACAACTGAGAAAGGAGACAATCATCTATCTACTATTCCTAGTGGATTAGCTGTCTGTGTAAGAAACAGATTGTTTGTGTACACCTTTCTGCCACGATGCTACAAATATCCATGAGACTGCAACTGATAACAAGACTGAGCAAAGTCTACTTTTTAAAAAGGACCTATATAAAGATGTTCATAATCTGAAGCAACTGTCAAATAGGCAGCAGGCTCAAAGTCCTTCAAAGCCCTGCAAAGCTGAAACTGTGAAGTCAGCCATTCTGTTAAGCTGGTTTGGATCTGTCTTTGCTGCAATCCACAGTTGGATGAGTAACATCTCATTGCCTATTTAGCATCTAGAAATTTAGCCAAACACCTCTGGGGATATACATTATCTGGGTTCTGGGTTGCTGCACTCTGGGTTTGGGGAATTCCAAATGAGAAGTGGCTTAACCAGGTCATTTGTGAGAAGTCAGCCAGGACCTGTGGAAGAACTGTCCAAGTACTTCTACTGGCCAGATTTATAGACCGCAGCTAGAGTGTGCATGTTGATTTTGGTTTGGTTTATTATGGGTCTTTGGAGTGGCAAAGAACTAGTTCATTGTACACCCATGGTAGATTTATGTCTGTACCAATTACACTCAGAATGGCACTAATGCATCTTCTAAAACTTGAGGATTTATATTCCTAATAATTAAAACCAGAAGATGAATACTGCAAGCGAAAAATTGATTCAGGTCAGTATTAGAGAGAGTTATGCTTCACAGGAGCAACAGAACTTTTCCTCTGATCAGAGCTGCTAAATTTTTCTGAGTACTGCTGTGGTAGAGTTAGGTTGCTACAGTGGAGATGTGCAGCTGGATTATTCTTTTCCTTTTCTGTAGAAAAGTTAATTTGCCAAAAAGTTCAATTTTGGGATCATTAAGTCTGGGGAATACTGGTAATTCTCAGTGAATGGTTCTGTCTTTTACTCTCAAAGCTGGAGTGAAAAGTCAGGTATCAAAGCAAAATATTTTAGCAGTCAGAAAAAAAAAATTGCTTCCCAAAGTTTTTCACTTCTCTGTGTGGCTTGTCAAGGATCTGTGTCCACCAGCCTACCAGACTTTCTCTGTGGAGAAAGTACCTTTATTTCTCTGTGGAATGGCTTCTCATGTATTGCTTTGTAGATCTCTGGTAACCTTTAGAACAATTGCTTTGCGTCAGTCTCCTCTCAGAGACATTGTCAGCAGTTCCCAACGCCATTGCCTGCTCAGGAATCACTTGCAGTTGCAAATTATTAGACCTGTGACATGGATGTAACACCTTGCCTGATGCTTCAGAGAATTCTGAATAGCAGCATATGGGAAACAACTTCTTTTCATTACTCTGAGTCTTGATTAAATTCCAAAGGAACTTTTCACAGCCTCTTAAAATACATCTGGTTTCTTAACTTTTGGGTGTCTGACTTTGCTTCTGAGTATCATGCAATGATTAAAAAATTACCTCCTGGGATTTTCATGTGTGATGAGACTGAACTGAAAAATTTGCCTTCAAACCCAAGAAATATTTCTACTTAGAGAATTGTCTTTATAGAGGACACAGCTTCCACATCAGATTTCCCCTAGCCCCCAGAAAACCCACAATCTCCTACACTTTGTGACCTACATGTGAAGTTTTTCAGTGACCATTCTGCTGAACTGATTCGAGATGGGGAAATGACAATACATGAATTGCTAATCCTTAATCTTTCATCAGGAAACAGCTGAAGGAAGAAACTTGAGTACAGTGTGTATTAATGGAATTGAAGTTAGGCTGAAGGGAGCTTGAAAACCAGTTTTCTTTAGAGTAATCTTCAATGGTACAGAGGGCCCTTTGTCCTGTTGGCTCCGGGACAATGAGGGAAGACAAGTGTATCACAAATTCTTAGTAAAAAGATTTCTCTAGACAGTGCATTTGAGAATAAGGAATAGAAATACATGTTTGGTGCTGGAGGTCGTTGGCCCATGGCACCAAGCAAGTCATCTGAACGTTGAGAAACCAGCAATCACTGAGGTGCAGAAGTACCTGAGCTCTTTTGAACCTGTAAATAAGTATTCCTTTCACACAGAGACTGGTTCTTTAATGGGGAAGCAGCACCACAAGGATCAAATTTTTTTTTCTTTTTTGGAACTTGGATGTTTTTGCTTATCTCTGCCAAATCCACTGCTTGGTTCCTTTGCTTGCAGGTTCTGCTCAGCATTTCCAGTACATTTAAGGCAGAGTGCCTTGAGAGGTTAGGCTGAGAGAGGATCCTTGGAGTCCCAGCTTGGCTTACTCAAGGTACTATGCAGCATCAAAGCAACCACTCTGAGAGCTATGCCCCAATTCTGAGACTGAACGAGTCCAGTTGGAATTAATTGACCGTCACCTGTGTGGAACTGGCTGCAGAATTGCATGTTCATGTGAAGATTTTCTGCTTAGAGACAGCAATTGTGCCAGTTTCTCACACAGAGAGAAGGGAAGGGGAAGGTCTCTAACATATGGTCTGCAAGTAGCATATGTTTTATATATCAGATTTAGGATGATAAACGCATTCTTTTGTGTGTGTTGGCAAGATTTTCTTTTAGACACGTAATATATGGTATCTCAAATATTACATGACTGGATGTAAAAATACTGTGGTCTGACAACTAGGATCACAAACTTGTTATATATGCTCTCTCAATTATGTTAATTACATATATGTAGGCAGTACATATATGAATGTATGGATATACATACATATATGTATGGATGTATGTATGGAGACCCTTGTTCAAATGTATTTTCATACAATTTCACAGGAGGTTTTTTTGTCCTCTAGAAACTATACAACCTTTGAAAAAATAGAGGTGCTCTGTGGTTTTGTCGGCCCTGTTAATGAGGTCAGGATACGTTACTAGCTCATTGTTCCTCCCCATGCCCAGATTTGAAAGAACTGAAAAAGATGTAGCTGATAATGGGAACAGTAACATTAGTCCCTGATTATTTTATCATCACTTATCATCATAGCATGTGGAGCCATTACGCCAGACAGCTGATACAATTTCGAGTGAGGTTTAAAGAGCAGTAAAATAGTGATCATTCAGTTTTATTCTGACATGAAGAACTATTACTGTCATGTAAATGAAGTGTCCAAACCAGGGCAGTATCCCGTGCTGCACTCCTGCTGCCCGCCCTTTCAGGTAAGGCTGCAGCTCCATGCAGGGTGGTTACAGTTCCCAGTGCCATCTAGTGGTGTTCTTCCTGAAAATAACTGCAGGAGAGATGAAAAGACTCTCATTTCCATGTATAATTTCCCACTAGCCCGGTGAACTCTTCCTATGGGAAATGCTTAAGAAACTGTAATAGGTATTGGTCTAAGCTCAGGGACAACCTCAAAAAGCCTCCCTTTTTTATATCCGTGCATGCTCCTCTGCCCTTGCATGGGCCCTGGGATTAGGGAACGGCTGAAGGAATGAGAAACTGGAGGGATCAGAAACACCTCATCTCATTTTCTGCACAGTGCTATGATGTCTCCACACACCGCCCTTCTGTCCTCATCTCATCCTTTTTTAGGGGTTAGAAGGAAGGCTAGCAGGAAAAAAAATCTGGGTGTTGCCTATTTTCCTTTACCAGAAAATTTCAGTGCATTCATTTTACCTGATGTAGCAAACAGCAAGAAAAGCTCTATTCTTCTCCTCCTGTTCTTACCCCTCCCTCACACCCATTCTGCCAAGGCCTCTCGTAAAAGCTCCCTTTTATATCTCACAGGCATATGTTTCAATTTTCACTTGCTGGGTGTGATATTTGGTAACATACGGATGAGTCATATTAATAACTTACTGAATCAAAACATAAACTGCCCTCAATCATTGTGAGATGTGCTCTAGCCTTTGTTTTTGTGGCAGCACCTGTCCAGTCTTAATCTCATGGTTCTGTTTACTGCACCCGGGCTTTTCTCAAATGTATTAGACCTAGAAACATCATCGGTTCTAGCTCTAGCAGAAATATCTCTCTACTCTGATTTCCTGACGTGAATTTTCATTTTAGGCCAAGAAAGGGCTATGAAAATTCTTTAACACAAACCATCTGATGAGTCTCTTTTTAGAGCAACAAGCAATGAAAACTGTGGAACTAATTTAAGTAATATTTTTACTTTTAAAATAAAATATTGGCAAAATATAATCAAAATGTTAAGAAAACAAACCCTGGGACTGTGTGTCAACACAGCCACATCTGCTATAAGCAATATGGGAGTATTTCTTTGCTGTAAATTGTTATCATTTGCCATGCAATAGAACGCCACAAAATCTGCCTTAAGATGAGACTGGAGTCATCTTATTCCATATGACCAAGTGTAAAGTCCTATCCTACAGCAATCTCTATAATTTTCCTACATAAAAGTTCTGCTGTTAGAGTGATCACAGATCTATTGAAAATGAGATTTCTCAAGGCTCCCCTCATTGTCTCACGGCCAAAATGGTACAGAACTGCTTCTCCAGTAGGAAAAAATTTAGATTCAATTAAGAATTCCTGCAGGTGTAGTAAAAGAGTTCATTTTCCATGGAAACACTTCACTTTTGTTGGATTATGAATTCCCTCACTGTCCAGGCAAACATCCTTAGTCCATGTCCCCATTGTGGTTACTTTCTTCTCACGGGGCCAGATGGTTCCCACGAGAAGCTGCCCTGGAAACCCTGCAGCACTTGTCCCACCAATGCTGAGAGAAAGGCAGGAGCCAGGGGGTTTGGGCATTAACACTTACAGGTGTATTGCACGTGATTTTCCACCAACAAGCAAATATTAAATCATCATTCTAGGACACACCAAGGTTTGTAAGAGGATATATGAGCTCTTTGAGAACACAGAGGGGGCAAACAGCTCTTTTGGGAACAGTTTCCTAACACCGAAAGTCAGTCTGGAGTGGAATTCACAGTTGGCAATTCAAAAAGGCCCGAGAGAAATAAAAGAGAGATCAAAGATGGCCTTGTTTAGATGAAGGCATCTGCTTTCCTGAGACGAACAGGATGACACTTCTGTTGGGTTGGAAAGAGGTAGTGTGGGTTATGGCTGTCCTGATTTTTTGCAGGGTAAATTTGCCATGTTGATGATGACTCGTACAAAATCATCCTGCTGGCAAGAGGCAGAGCCAGCATCGTTCGATACAGGTAATTTTACAGTTGTTTATCAACTGTAACTAAACATGTAAGAGACTGTTCTAACCATGATTAATATTTCCTTTGCTTCTATTTCCCTTTTTCAATATTTTATTTGAAATTACTTTTTTCTTTTTCTTGGCTGTTATAAAGCTTTCTTAATCTGTGGGAGATGGTCATTGTAGTGTCTTGTTGAAACTTTCCTGGGAATATATTTTAAGAAAAAAAAACTTAATAATTTCTACTGTACTGAAGTTTCTTTGTATTTTGTACTACCAGAGCCAGTTCTTGTTTTTATAATGATAATGCTACAGTTCAGGACATAGAGTCAATGGAGTTTAGTCTAGATTTCAATTTTTAGGGTTTTCTGCAAAGCTTTCATTTGCACAAAGGGAAGAGGAGCAATTTCTCATTGGGCAGCAAAGCCATTTCAGCTTAAAATGGGGTAGTCCCAGCCTTAGTCTGTGAACTGCAATCTTCCCTGATGAGCAATGTACTGCCTTTCTTTTATGTAAAGTGCACTCAGCCCTGACATTTGGATACATTTCTGTTCTCTTTCAGTATAGTAGATATCTAAACTTGATGCTGATTTAACAGTACTAGACAGATGAGTCCCATCTTTATTTTACAAAAGAGTCACTAAAGATACTTATATTTCTTTTAAAAAGGTCTGTTTTAATGATAAAAACCCCACAACATTCCTTTTCTTCCTCTCTCTTTTGAGCTGGTTCTTCCATGATAAAGCATTGAGAGCAGGAATGCCAAGCTCAGACAACTGCTGTGGTAGAACAAAAGTCCAAGAGATCAGTTCCCCCATGTACCCACTCTGTAGGCAGTGAGAAGGCACAGGCAGTACATTTGGAAAATGCTTTTCTCCCTGAGACAGCCTCCAATACAACAAGGTTGTGATTGCCATCGAGGGAACTGAAGGAATGCTGTGTACCATCTATCAGAGAATCAATTGAGATGTCATTCTGAAAGGTGAAAGATGAAGTAGGTCTGGAAACTAAAGGATCATCCACGGGAACCACAGAACCAGTTTCTGAAGGAATTGCTGCTGTGGTCCTGCTGTGAACCAGCTGCAAGGTAGTTAGTCCAGGGTTAAAGCCCAGTACATATCATCATTCTTGAGTGCTGCCAAGCAGCATTGCCCCGTGTAGGAGTATTAATCCAGCCCACAAAAAGGCATCTCAACTGCAAAGGAAAGACCAAACTCAATCTAGCAGATGCAGTGCTGTCATAGTGAGAGTTTAATGCTGAGGTCATCCCAGAGTGACTACAGCAGGTACTGACAGGATCTGAACCCCTCAGTGACATGCAGGTTTCAAGTAATCATTTCAATTGGCTAAATTCAGCCAGATTCACTCCAGAAATTTCCCTTCAGAAGGCTCAATTGTAAAGGTGAAATGCAGCACCTGAAAGCAAAGTTTCCAAATGCCTTTTAAAATTATTTTCATCTAGCACATACTAGTTCATGAAAAAAGAAATTATGTGTTTTCCCTGGGCTCTCTTGATGTAGAATTTCATTCTGTAATAAAGATTGTGGTTATCAGTGCCTGTTGCTGAGGGTGCTCATTAGATATTTTCAGCTTCAAATATGAGAAACAACCTTTGCTCCTACTTATTTTTGTGGGAAAAATGACAGCACACAATGATTGCTAGACATCAGCCTGCTTTTCTGACTTATTTGGTCATGCAGCACGCCTTAAAGAGATGTTTTTGCTTAAAAGAGAATTCAAGTGTTCATATCTAAGTGTGACCTATGGCATGGCAGAAAATAAACAAGAACTCAAAAAGAGAGGTAGGGCTTTCTGATTTGTATTACCCCTGCAAGTTGTATGGATAATTAAGGCTTTTTCAGGAACTGTACATGGAGGTTGGTTTAGGTACAATGAAATTTTTTTTAAATTACAATTTTTTTACTAATATAAGAGATCAGCTGTCTAGAAGTTGAGAGGAAGATTCTGTCAACTGTAAATGCAGGTATTGAGTGATGGAATACTGCCAAACTACTTCTGTGTTTAAATCACTCTTGATTTACACTTTCTAAAAATTTGCATCTGCTGAATTTTATGCTGCTAGCTTGAAAAGAAGAAGGGAAAGACAGTAAAAATTAGAACAATCTTTACTGTTCTTGTTTAATGTGCTAAGGAAACTAATAGATGAATGTTAGACATACTGATTTTGCATTTAGAGGATGCTGGATGCAGTTTCAAATCAACATTTGCAGTTAAAGTTGATTTGCTGTCAGTTTGTTTAATCTGTACCATATAAAACAGCAGTAACAATCAACAGGGTGTGGTTTAGGACATGGTAAGTGTATTTCCCAAGGGCCTTGGAAAATACTGCCAAAGTCTGCAATTCAATTCACATCTTAGAGCCTATAACTGCAAAGGCAATGAAGCTTTCAGTGTTATTCAGGAGATCTGATACTTGATTTTGCATGCTCGGTTTTTGGAATGTCAATTTCTTATGGATAATTAGTAAACTAACTCCTGTCATTTCTTAATTCCAGTTATTTGTTCCATTCACTTTAGGCTATTTTCTTGAGAACCACATTTTAGTAGCTATTGAGCTGTGTAGGGAGTTAAGTTGATGGCAGCTTTCCTGAAAAAACTTCCCTTCAAATCCTGTGGTAACACTGGTGATTGCCCTAAATGGCATTTGTCTCCTTTGGCCAGTCTCTCTTTTGCAGATAGAACGTGAGATGATGGAGAGACAAATCAGATGAATTTGTGTAATGTACACCAGAAATATTACTGCCTGGAGAGCATGGGGCTTCTAGCATAACCCTCAGAGTAAAAACATTGCTTCAGTTCCCCCCAGGTCCCCAGTCTTCACCTGAGCCTCCTGCTGTAAAGTTACCACAGCATTTTTATGGTCTGTTCCCTCCTCCAAGGAGAGATGAATGGGAATCGATAGCAAGCCCTTTCTTATTTAAATAGATTTCATCACACAGCATAAATTTACTCATGGATTAATGTTTCATGGAAACTATTTGGGTTTCAGGAAACTTGGAGCAAAGTGCCAGGTTTCTGGACAAAAACCTGCAGACCAGTCATTTTGCTTGTGCTACTGGAAACCTTCTGGTGATCTGATATCATTGCCCCAAGGAGCCTGGCAACCAGCGTTCATGATATTCCTGTCTTCATGCTGAATACTCTGAGAGGACTCTGAGGACTTCTAGGTGGTTCTTACCACAGCATGGGAAAGGAGCTAAAAATTTCCCTCTGTCCTGAGTTGTTCCTAGTAGAGTGCAGCATAAGGAACCTCTGAAGATAGACAAACACACCCTCTTTATACCCCACATTAAAACCCCCCTCTCAGAATTAGTGATTTTCCACTTTAAAAAGTTACTTGTCAGATTGTTGGTATCCACACGAATCTTTAAAATGATAAACTTCTATACTTAACTGGAATTTAGATTTGGGAGAGTTTTAAGCTGTTGTGGTACCTTGAGAAATAACACAATCTCAGCACTGAGACATGACAATGTCTGCTTTTCATAAATGGTTCTCTGACCAGAACCTCCCACTCCTTGATGCTTATTTATAAGGACTCACACTAAATAACAGCCATCTTTTCAGCTTCCATGAAACAAGATGTCTTTTTACAGCTGGGAAACTGAGGGCCAAGAGGAAAGTCATTTGCAATGTCATGCAAAGCTCAGTGGAAAGCTTGGCAAGAAAGATCTTGATCTAATCTGACTCACAACGCCTTCCACTTGCTCTTCCATGCACACTTCGAAAAAGAAAGACTACTCCTTCTCTCTAAGGAATAATGCTAGTAAAAGTTGGAAACAAAGCACTCTATCCTCCACGCTGTTCTTTCTTCCAAAGCTGATGTCTGGAGCCTTTTAGTGGCTCCATATTGCCATCATTTAAGTCCTGGGCACATGGAAAAGATCTTACTGTTCTAAGGGGGAAGAAATAGGAGGAAGTTGCAATCATAATCTCCCTATTAGAATGAAGGAAGTCTGCCTTTAGTCAAGATCTTTTTATGCTATTTCCCATTCAGAATTATATTTTTCTGGGAAATTTGCTTTTGAGTGCAACTGGCGGCATTTTTTGCCTTTTGGTTCCTTTTCAAGGCGTGAGTCTCTGTGCACAGCCAGGCCCTAAATCCTCAGTGTCTAACGAGCCTGTCCTAAGCTAATGCTTTGTGCCCTCCTGCATCCAGCTCTGCGGCACTGATGTGCAGTCAGGTTAAGAAAAGTGAGAGTATAGTTCTGTAACACAAGCAGAGCACTTAAATACAGAGCTCTTTTGTCTTTTATTGTATTGGTAAAAATGTTCAAGTGAAGGTATGCTAAAAAAGAAGAGTGGCTCTATTAAAAGAGAAAAAATACATTTTTTAAGTA
The DNA here is from genome assembly GCA_013397915.1 of Daphoenositta chrysoptera. Lineage (NCBI taxonomy): Eukaryota > Metazoa > Chordata > Aves > Passeriformes > Daphoenositta > Daphoenositta chrysoptera. The sequence continues at coordinate 180,481 of VZRO01003786.1, read as the reverse complement.
TTCCAAAATCTCGCTAAGATTCATCAAATGATCCAAAGGCAGACAATTAAAATAAATGTGAAAGTAGATGAAATTCAGAGGTACTTATAAGATACAGAGAGAAAAGCACTTTTGTGCATTAAAAGAATAAAATACTCATTTTCTTTTCTGGAAAATGTGCTGCAGTTTGGTGTTCAGATAGTACCTGATCAGGGCCAGCTGTTGGGTGATGGAGTGGCTTGAGCAGAGTAACACATGAGCTGGGCTCTGTGGAGATTCTGTGGCAGTAAGACACCTCTGAGTTGCTTCTTCTCTTTGGCTGATCATGAGTAGGGGCAGGATAAGAATTTTCCTTCTGAGTTAAGTTAGAGCAATGACTAAAATGCCCTTCCTTCATCATTCACTACAGGCTACATCAGGCAGCAAGGAGCTGGGATTCTCTCCATCCTTCTCCACATGGGGTGGTGAAGCTGTTGGAAGAACTGGCTTTCTTTTCCTGTGTGTTGATTCCATCCTGTGAGTGACAAAACTCACAGGACTTATTGCTCTGGGTGTTGCTGTCAAACACGCTGGGAGTTGTGATAGAAGCAATGCAACTGCTCTTGCTGATGTGCAGCTGTTGGTACCTACCAGCGGAGCCCATGGCAGAGGTTTCCCTCAGTGTGTGCACTAATGGGATCTCCTTCCTTCAGCTTGCTGTTTGTTTTCATGGAATTGGTAGGAATATTTCTGTTCAGTTGCTGTTGCTGTGCCAGGTTTAATTAACATTGGCTAGTGGGTGTCAAAGCTATTAGGGTGAGAAAATGGTGGCAGCAAGGGATGCAAACATTTGCATAGTATGATCACACAAGGCATGTTTTCTTGTGTGTTCTTCTTCCTTTTTCTAAAGCCAAAATATTTCTGAATTTGGCATGAATTTCTGGAGAGTTGGCCTGAAACTTCAATTTCTTTGTCAAATCGACTATTAAAAGATTTTCTTGAAGTTCCATCCAGTAGCCTTGGTTACTCCTCAGTGTAGGCTGGTAAACAGTTTGGTGAAGAGTGGGTCTTTTTTTATTCCACCACTCAGACACACAGGTCATTTTATAGTGTAATTCAAAGAGTCCTTAACATCTCAGGATGGAGGAAACGGTACCAAGGCAGCAGGTATATTAAAAGAAGATGCAGTGACAGCTTCTGGTGCCTCCTGCAATTTTTTTTTGTATTATTATTAGTACTTTGTTTAATCTGAAGAGTCATACCATAGAGTAGGATGGTAAGGAAATAGGACAAAGAATTCGTTGAATTATAAATCTGCATCAGGATCACAAATATATAGTGAAAACAAATCCTCCTTTGTTCTTAGAATATGTGAACTTAGTGATACTAAAGAGAATAAATATGGATCCAATAAACAGAAAGAGTACCTTTATTCAGTGTCTGGTAAATCTGTTAAATTCATTATCAAGGAAGGTTACCAAGACTAATATTGCAGCAGGATACTTTAAAGGTGCTGAATGATTTTATGACCAATAATACTTTTAACTCCTTAAGCTATGTGAAATCTCATGCTTCAAATCGTACATTGATATCAAACCACTTTTCACTGCTCTTTTCTTCCTTTACATCAGTGGCTAGACTTTGGCTTCAAGGTGCTTTCTTGCTTTAAAGCACTAACTAGAGACAGGATTTTCAGGATGAAAATCTTACTGAAAGCAACTTGGTAGTTCCATAGTTCCTGTATATTTCACATACACAAAAATTTAGCCAGACTGTGAATTCTGTTATAGCAACAGAGAGATAAGAAGTTTTTAAAATTCAGATATTTTAATGTTGTTAGTTTGAGCTTCAGTGTTGTATCAAACTCTGTAAAGGGTCAGTCCAAGCAAGCTTCTCACCTGTAAAATACACACAGTCTTCTTCTGGACTACAATGGCAGTTTCATCTTGCCCCAAGATTTTCAACCCTCCAATACAATTTTCAGGATTTTTTGATATGAAATAAAAAAGGAAGTTTTTGTAGTGCTTCTCACACAACCACTTCTAGATAAAATCATGGCTTCTCATTTTTATCAACTTCTAAAAATTTTAAGTCCATCTGAAGGCTTTCTTCTTAGTCAGCCTTATGTGACTTCTTCTCATGCAGTCTTAGGTGCATCAGACTTCTAAATTCTTCATGTCTTTCTAAATAGTCTTTTAAATGCGTGTTTGCTATTGTAATATTGTCATGTTCTCATGCCCAATCATGAAGGCACGTGGTCATATTTCCTGTAGTAGAAGTTCTGAAAAATTGCATTCTAAGATCGTATGTTGTATTAGGAGTTTGAATTTTCTTTTTTTGAAAGGGGTAGTTACTATGGGGGGAACAGCATATAACTCTGTTCTGTACAATTAGGTCACTTCAAAACTATGACTTGCATTTGCCTCTTCCTCTCCTTTCACCATAAAACAATCTACAACAGAGGCAAAAGTAAAATTAGATGAATCTCAGAAGATGCAGAGATCTTTAAAGGTGTCTCAGGATGGGGTAAAGGGAGGGCCCTGTCACTGTGTTACCTGTTGTCACAGGCCTGGGAATCCTAGGATGGGATTCATGGCAAATGAAGATGAGGAAGACACCTGTAAAGAAGAGTAAAACTTCTGACAGTAGAATAGCTCGATAGCTATTCTAGACCCATTTTAGTCATACATAATTGCAACTTTCAAAGAAGGGTTCCTATGCCTACATCTGTCTTTCACCTTTCTTTGCTGAGCAGAGTGCTTGAAGAGAAGTAATTTGGCTGTTGTTTTGTGTGGCTTACTGATTATACCCTTCAAGACTGGTTCATTTGTAAAAGATTTATCATTGGTGTGCAATATTGTTACATCAGAAATGTCCAGAAAAGGCTGCAATCTACTGCAGTCAGAAGAGATGTAAAATTACCTATGATTTTCAATAAGTAATGTCAATTTTTGGAGGTTTGTAGGATCTTATTTTTCATTAAATTCCTGTAATTTTTATATTTTTTAGTGCTTGTGTCTCTAGGACTTTTCAAGTGGCAGTTGCAGGCTTTGGATAGACATCTAGAATTACAGAAATTGGTTTGCTGCAATCAATTACTCTCTGGTTTAGAAGTGCAGACAGTTGGGGACAAAACAACATATGACTTTGTCATGGTTGGCTTTCAACACAAATAGGAACAGCAACTGACTTCGTAGTAATTAATAATACTAAGAAATGTTTGTCCTCTGCTTATTCATTTTAAGAGATTGGATTGGTTTGTGGCCATGGTGTTAACTGAGAAAAGGGTAACTTTGCAATGGATTGGGCTCATGATGAGCTCAGCTGCACTGGTTTGCCTGAGGTGGATGAAGTGTTGTGCTGAGGTATTTAATTTTCTGTATGGTAGGCCAAGAATTTCTTAGATGAAGGGCAAAATTTCACTTTGTTACCATTTCACAGGAAATTCACTCAGCATTCCTTTTTCCAGGAATAATTTAAATCTAATGCCCAGGATTTTTATTGTGTTTGTACAAATTCAATATGAAATTAAGTAAAAAAAGCCCCGCAAGGGTGTGCAGGAATACACAGGACTTTTCTTTGCAATTTATCACTGCCCTGACCCGACGATCTGGACTGTTCAGTGGTGGGAACACCCATAAAACCTGACGGTCTGTTGATTTAATTTATCTGATCCCATCTCTTTCCCACCCTGCTTGCCAAGGAGTGGTTCCATGTCATGTAGTGCACACGTGAGCTGATGCTGCAGCAGCACTCCTGAGAGAAGCTGCCACTTTGGTTCCAAAGTATGGGTGCAATAAGTAATATTCTTTGTTGCTCCCTTAAAGAGATGACAGTGTTTTAAATAATAAAACGACAATGCAAAGACTAGAGGGAAGAGCTGTCACAGCCTAATTGAAAGTTCGTTATGCTGCTTATACCATTATCGTAAAACTCTTTATCATGTGTCTGTAAATGTGCAAATTAAAAACCCAGAGGTAATTTTTTATTTTATCTGCATTAAAAAAGATTGTGAAATTATCATCTCTTTCATAGTTAAATAACTTTAACCTGTATAGTGACCTTTGAATATGCAAATAACATAGCTTTGTTGGATGGAATACATTTTGTTAATTGTAACACGATAAGTGGAAAAAATCTGAAGAAAACAGGAATTCATTTTGAAGTAATCATAGTGGAAGGTTTATGAGATAAGGAAAAAGGAAACATTTTATATTTATGTGCAGGCTCAGAAGAATGATTGTCTACTGGTGTTCAAATCTGTGACTCTGCAGCTGTAATCAAAACCAGCAGGAGAATTTCAAACTTACATCACCAGCAGCAAACTTGGTGAATACATAATGCATGCCCAGAGACTTAAAGAATTTCAATAGGCTCTTAGGTAACAGGCCTTTTTTTTTTCTTTTTTTTTCTCAGTTTGTAAGGCATCTTTGAAAAAACTTGATGCTGTGACCATGAAACTGAGTAATAATTAAACATTTTTCTGCAGGTCAGAATGATCATTTTCACATAAAGAGGAGAGAGAATGTAATGAACACAAGGAGAGAATTAGTTGCTCTTAGGCATAGTACAAGTTGGTTTTGAACAAATCTGTTTTGTCTCTTGTGCAGACAGGCGTGCTGCCATGCTACTGTGCTGTCTCCAGGCCTGCTCCCTTCTCTGTGCATGTGTGCCCAGGGACATTTTGAGGGACCATGTCTTGATCTGGTGATCTCTGGAATGAAGTGGGCTTGCATTTCCCTTTATACTGTGACCTGGACTAGAGATGCCAGTTTGCCACTCCAGAGGTCTCCAGTGGGAATCATGACCTGCTATATTGCTGTAGCCATTCTGGAGTGCACCCACACACCATTACACACCCAGAAGCAGCAAAGTTTAAGTAAATTTCACCACTGACCTCAACAGGAACAGTTGCAAACTCTCCATGTTATTTATGGCTGACTTGCAAGCAAAGGTTTGGAAAGAGGAGGTAGTAAGGCCTGCAGAATACAAAGCTTTACTCAGGGGATCCTGGCTTGAAGGTGTGGTTGGTAGTTAAGGTAGAGGAAGCCTGTGCTCCTGGGCCACTTCCAGCTGGAGCCCCGTTCACTGGCAGAGTGGCTATTCATGACTAGGCAGAACAGGCATCAGTGTTACTCTAATAATGGTGCCTTTTTAGGCAGGTTGAGCTCTCTTGGATTATATGTAAGAAAGAATGACAGAATCAAATTCCAACTGTAAATCTGGGTGAATTTTATTAATGTCTTTTTATAAGCATTTACTTATTTTCATAATTTCCATACTAACAAATGCAAATTACTGCCAAGTCTTTCTTTTATCTCTCATTTACTTTTCAGAGTGTATTTATTCTCCATTGAGCTATACCATGACCAATTCAGATTCGTTGCTTTGAGGCTGAACTGTTTGTTTTGCAATTCTGCTACATAAAATCAGAAGATAACCTCCTTTGCTTTTGCATCACTGGATCCTGAAAAACTGGCTCTTTCTCACAGTAGATCTTTCTGATTACCGCTTACTCTTTAAGTTTTGACAGGAAGTTAAACAGACTTGGAATTAAGATTCCAAGGGGCTGCAAGCACACTATGTTTTGACTGCTGCATATGGATATTTTTAAAGGCTGAAAACTATGCTGTCAGTCAAAAATACATCATATTAGCAAAATGTGGTTTCTCTGGCTAAAGTGTGAAGGGCTTTATCAAGGAGCATGGACATTTTTAACAAGGAAAATCCCTAAAGACAGGGTTAGTCGAAGTGTCTCAAAAGAGCTGACAGTAATGTAAATAATTCTTGAGGATATTTTGCTGTAAACATTTTTTTATAACATTCATATGCTCGACACCATAAAGAGAAACCTCTTAGGTTGTTACGTACCAAGAAGTGCAATAAAGTATATGAAAGTAGAGTAAATTGAATTTTAACATGTAGGTTAGTTATGGACCACTGGTTGAAACAGCCTCATATCTGCACGTGCCCTGGTAATGTTTCATGCAGAAACTTCAGTGCTGCCATCATGCAAGTCACAGCAGTTGAACTTTCTATCATTTTCTCACAAACTTCTCCCTATGGGTTTTCATTCCAGAGTTCAGTACTTCTGTTGATACCTGGTTTTTGTAGGCATCCAAATCATAACAATATCATGAAGGACTTGGGGCAAATTCAAATGTGGGCCAGACTTAGTTCTTTTCATTCATGGAGTGCAACTCATTCTTGACATCAGCTCAGAGTTGAAATCAATGGGAATTGCTTAGTTTACATATCTCCTACTAAATTAAATCTCTTAGAAATTATTAAAATATCAAGGCCTTGAGGATTGCCAGCATGGAACAGCAAATGATCCCTTTGGAAACTCTCTGGGCCTCCACACGTTGGGGAGGCCCAAGAGGCCTCCTCCCAGCCTCCTCCTGCTGGCTGGGGACAGCTCCTGGGACATCATGGCTCCAACACCCACCTTGGGGCTGTAGGGGAGAATCCTGTTTCACATGGGTCAGAAACATGCCAGAAGCTATTCTGTCTGCCTAACTCCAGAGATGTTCACATTCAACTGCCTACAAGTGTTTGGGGCAGTATTTAATTCTTTATTGCGCTTCAGTGTAGCCATACAGGGCCAAAAAACTTCAGTGAAGAGGCAGAATCCAGCTCCCCATCCACTGCTCTAGGCACTCCTGGGAGTACAAGCAGAGCTGTCTGGGCAAGAGCAAGCTGCAGGGGTATCATGTGTTCTGAACTAGGATCCTGCAGGGATCTGCCTCAGGAACCCTGAATGGAAATTTATTTGCTGTGCTGGAAAAAGCTTTGTTAGATAAGTACCTCTCTGTCTTATCTTGCATTTCAGCTTCCTTGGCAAAAAGGCTGATTGCAAAAGTGATTGTGGTGGTGTTTGGATTATTGGTAATGGAAAAGAAATTCTGTGTACTTTTATTCATTTTTGTTTTGCAAAGATAGAGGACTGCAAAAGTTAGAAACATGAGCAGCATAGCAAAACATGCTTGCTGCTGGATTCTGGGGAGTATTCATATGCCAAAAGCTCATTTGTAGTCTCATACTGATAAAAGACTTACCCCAACAGGAAAGTCAAAGTGCAGACTTACGGATCTAAAAAATTTGAATTCCCTAATGTTTCTACCTGCTGATTTCTAGACACGTTGAGGGAGAAAGTCAACTGGGGTGGAGCAGGACCCTGTCCTAAGAATGTGTGAAAAATTCAGTTGCCTATAGCATTCACTTGCTCTGAGTTTCTACTAGCAATAGGAAGATACCTAAGGGAATCTATTTATTGTTGCTGTTCCTAAAATGGAGCTGAGCTGCTGAAGACAGAAATGCAAGTGACAACTTCCCACACAACTTCCTGTTTCCTGTTACCAAAGAATGCCAGATTTCATTTAATCATACCCACTTGAGTATTCTCATCCATTAGAGTAAAAAAAAAATAAAAAGGAGTACCATTCTATGGGGAACCAGGGTTATCTCTTCACAGAAGCTCCATTCCATCAGTGGGCTCATTTTCCTTTTCACAACAGAGGAGGTAATTGTACCTCTGAAAACGCAATTTTTTAATGTTTGCCATTATTAGGTATAAAAATGTAGTCATACATTAACAACTCCTGTGATAGAACTGAGAAGCAAACATATTCTTCTTATGCCGAAAGGCTGCATTAAAAATGGGAACAGATTATTACAGAAACTTAATAGAAAAAAATCTTTTCTACCACCATATGGTTGTGATATAACACAAAGTGTTTTCCTGCCAAGATATCACATTACAATGGCAGGCTGCCAGTAGCTTCTCTCTTTCTCACTTAAACAACAAAAATATTCAAAAAGAATTCTTTGGCTGAATCAGGCTGTTGCTTACAAACATATACTATTGGCTGGTACTCAATCTGCATCTCAGTTTCTCTAGAGGCAGTCCATTTCTCTGTGTTTTATTCAGAAGAGTACTGGAAAATGGTTTATCCAGCTCAGCTGCCCTAGGACCTTTCTTTCTGTTCCTGGCCATAGAAAGAAGAGGTCTTACATGCCTGTAGTCATCTGTCCCGATTTCTAGTTCCTGCTTGAACTCATTTTGATGTTGGTGTAAATTTCAAGACATCCTGGTCATCTCTCCTTGCCTCTAATGCCTGTGCAGCCTGAAGAGGTGTGAGGTCATTATTCCCCAGACAGTTTGGTAAGGTTCATTTGTTAAGTACAGCTCAGACTAGGAAAAGCCTGCCAAACTAGACCTTGTCTCTGGCATAACATGATTTATCACGGGATATGTGGTTGCTTTCTAAGGCTACTTTATGTGGGTAATACATGTGGCATCAAATTATACTTTCTGTGTTATAATGAGGAGGCTGGGAAGCTTCTTTCTTACTTAATACCTAAAAGTAGGAAAAGCATAATGTTTTAATCACACATCCTAAGGTAGTCACTAATATCCCCAGCACCACAATGCATGACTAGCTGGGGATACTCCTTCCCTACACAGCAATTTCCCACAGTGGTGCTGATGTGTGTTCAGGAAGCATTAGATCTTTATAACCATTGCTATCTGTTCCTCTACCTGAAATATTCACCTCTAGGAAACACACCTGGTAGTCCTTACCTGAAGTCTTTAATGAGGACATGGTTGTGTGTTCAGCCACACACTCGGATGGTGTCAATTGTTACACCTTTTTTTGGCCTTTTCACAGACATCTCCAATTTTCTACTTCTGAACTGTGTCTATCTCTACTAAGTAAAATGTTGTTAGAAGTAGTTACTTTGTGACCTGAAAGCACATCATCAGTACCGCAGGACATCTGACTTCATTACTTTTCTCTCTGTCTTTATCTGCACCTTTGTTTCTGTGTAGCTCCCTGGAGATCATGGGAATGTATCAAACCAAATAACTGTCCTTCAGGGGGAAAAACAGTATTTGCAAAATATTGAACAATTTGTCTTTTGGCAAAATAATTTCTTACTGTGTGTGCTTGCTGAGCTTTCAGCCTTGCTGAGCATAGGGGTCCTATTTTTCTTACCATCCTCACTTCCAAACCAGTGAGAAACTGAGGGCAGCCCAAAGAGATGCTCAAATTGCACTACAAATAATTTTCCTCAGTTTCATCTGTGTTAGTATTAGCCACAGGTAATTTCATTTTGTGTGGACAGACTAATGTGATTAGCCACATTTAGATTTATGTGTATGCTGACTTAAGCTGCATTACATTGCTGGTTTTTAGGTGCAAATGGTATGGTGGTTGATGTAATCTCATATTCTAAATGAGATAAGTGTCTTATCGTGACACTTTGCTGCTTTTACTAATAACTACATTGCTTTTTAGTTCAGCTCACTTAGATGAAGATTGTTCACACATTCTTTTTCTCAGACAACTAATGTTGGAAACATTTGGAAAGCAATTAATGAGTCATCTTGGATACCGCATGAATCTTTGACAGGCAGCTTGAACAAATCAAGAATGATACATGGAATGATAGACAGAGGTCCCCATGGCTGTCAGCTAACCTGAGGGATTTCCATTTTCTTTCTGCAAGAATTTGAGGAAGGTGTTGTCACCATTGTCATTGGCTGTGAGTTGTAACAGGTCTGATCCTGCCATGCTCTGAAAACCTCTGAAACATCTTCTATTTAGCGTTGCTCTGCTGTGCTTCACTCTGGATCTCGCAGCCTTCTAACAAGTGAACCAAGAGGTGCAGAGGCTCACGTTTGGCTGCCAGGCTCTCCCCCAGGCTCCCTCCCTTCGGCCACCTGGGTCTGCAGATGAAATTCTGTGCTCTGGAATGGAGAAGATGCCGTTACCATTGTGTACAGCACTTCAATAAGCATTTATGCTGGCATGCTTGTAACAGGTTGGAAGATTGCGTGCTGGTAGAGGCTCAGGAGAAGGAATAACAACACGTTTTTTATTTGCACTTGTAGTTTACTGAACACTGGGGGCCCAGGCCTAGACTTGGTCTTCTGTGATAACAGTAACAGTGAGACTGGGGGTGTTAGACCAAGTGCTAAATCTTGGTTCAGTATATTGCAATACAAAGGAATTTTGTTAGAATAAGGACAATAAATGACAAATCCACTTCTTGAAACTCAAGTGTATGAAGAAATTGAGCAAAAAATCTGTAGTCTCTGAATGAAGAGTGGTCTATTTGCAGAGATGAATAAAGATAATTATAATATCAAAGTCTGTCAGAACAAGAGAAGTTGGCAGCTGAGAGGCACAACACCCTGTCCTTTATATAATTAATGACTGGCAGAAATTATCATTGATCTTCAGGAAAACTCATGTTTACCCAAACATGAGGGGCCACTTGATATCCTGTTGTAGTCACAGGGCAGCATGAATCGGAAACCGTCCACTGCTGACTATTCTGGACCCATGGTCTTACAGAGTGGGGTGAGTTTAGGAGAGCCTGACTACACAGCTGTGTTTGTGCTCTTCAGGTCCAGCCTCTATTGTCTTCCTCTCACTGTGGCTGGAAATATGAATATAGACAAATACAAAACTAGATTAATCACTTGATATTCAGGCAAGCTACAGAGCCCTAAAGAGCTTTGTATCTTGTAAAAATTGCCAAAGAAAAGTGGGGACCATAAGTCATTGCAGAAAAATTCTCTTAAGTCTCAGACCTGTCTCTAAAATGGTAATTTAATGCATTTTTTTTTTCTTCTGCCCACAAGCCAACCTGGCAGTGCTAGTTAATTCTTTTTCCAGACATATTTGAATGCAGTCAGAGCCCAAAGTGAATGAGGCCAAAGAGGTCTTCACTGTCATTACCATGTGGGATCCCAATCCTCTTCGTTATTAAGGGAATACAGAGATGTGGGGAAGACAATGGAAAACTGGCAGAGGTGCCGTTTTCTACATGGGAAAAGGACCCATCTCTCTTTGGTCAGTCCTCTACTCCATTTTCTCATCAGTGTCTCACAGTCTCTTGTTCCAGTAGTAAGAACCTATTTTGAATTGACTTGTTCCACTTAAACCAGAAAAGAATCCAGCCACTGCTGTATGTCCTTCCTGGGATGCTTTCCGAATGCAGGCAAATCTGAAGAGCTTTCTACTGTTTTGTTCTGTTATGCACTGGACAGAGATATCCTTGGATAATCTTCCTGTCATATTGTGGGAGTCAACAACAGAGAAAAGAGAGCTTCAAGTCAGTAAAGATCCACTAAATGCAAGCCTCGTTGTTCAACGGTTAAGTACAGGAACAGTTTCCTGATCTGGCTCTTTCCAGTTGGGTTATGTGACTTGTCATTCATTAGGCAGTAAGGCAGCACAGCTGGGTTTGTGCGCCTCCTTTCCCCTGCCTCTGCTGCTTGGTTTTCTGCTGAATTGAATCAAGGAGCTGCCAACTGCCCCAGGTGAGCCCCGAGAGCTGCAAGGAGGAAGGGAGGGGCTTAGTGAACTGGCAGCTGGGAGGGTATAAACTTCCCGTTGCAGGTTAGGAATTAGATTTGCTCAAGTACCTATGTGTTTTTATGTATTCTTGGGCTCTCAGATGTGAAGTGGACTGCCTTGATATGGTAAGAATGTTTTCTGCTCTCCTGTGTTGATAATAAAGTTGTGAATTCAGAAGCTGGTTATTTTGTAAAGTTTTCCTATGCCTTTGGTCAAGGCAGACTCAGAAAGTTGTTAATCATAACATGTATAGTTCCACAATAAGGAGAAGGGAAGACCAAGCAGTAGTTCACCGTTTGCTAAGTTGGCTGATTTAGGAGGATTCATTTGTATCTTTAACACAGTGGAGAGGAAGGTAACCCCTTCTAATGGGACTTTGTCCTTTTTGAGTCTGTCCTGAAGGATTATCAGCAGATTTCCCATTTACAGGGCTATTGAAAGCAAGGGCATCATAAGTACAGGTGATGAATCCTACCTGTCCTCTGCAACATGGAAGGTGTGTGGTGTGAAGAGGTGTATGTTACTCTGTGGCTGTGCAAAATTGTGTCAAGGTTGTTACAGGAAGCATTTGATTTTGGTAACACCGGGGTTAACCAGGATCTCTGCCTGGCCCAGAGTAAAGTGTAAATGCATGCCCTGTTTCTAACTGAGTACCCTTCTGCTCTCCCTGCTTTCCTCCCAGTGCCTGTGGGCTCATTCCAATAGTTTCACGTATAAGCAAAGTACTTCCAAATGACATTTAATTTTACCTGAAATGTTACTAAGTTTTTGAAGAAGACGTGGCCCCTCACTGTGTCCTTGAAATCTGCAGGCAGAGGGTTTAGCTGCATGTTTTTGTATGTAGCTGAGGGAACCTCCCTATGGTGACACCCCTTTTTCCATGTTCATGTGACTATTTGCTTCTCCGAACAAAGCAGTATCTCCAGTTACAGTAACACTGCGTTCCACCAGGACCAGGGTGCCTGTGCAGCATCTTCTGTTCCCTTTAACTAGTGTTCCCAACTGCAGGGAGATGCAGTGGCATTTATTCGCTTTTATTTTCAGGTTTTTTGTATTTTGAGACCTATCTTTCAGAAAAGTAGTAACAGGGGATCCTTGTCAATGCAGCTCCTTGGAACCAAGCTGTGTAGGAGCAAGGGGATGAAAGGAATCTCACAGGATGAAGAAGAAAGGTAGAATGAAGAGAATCCTGCCACTATGCCTCAGTGAAGGACTTGTTTTTTTCTTGGTTTTTTTTAAACATTTGTGCAGTGTAAGATCCTACTTTCCATTAAACTGTTAAGAGTGACTCATCCTAGGATAAATCCCTTCATGCTCTAATTTGAGTGTAATGTTTAATATTGTCTTTGCTTCTGCTTAGACCTGTCATCTTGCAAGGTGCTTATGATAGCCGTGTTGCTAACTCCTCACCCCACTGTGAAACTCTGGGTTATCTCTTGTGGGGTTGGGTTGTTGATTGTCTGTTTTTGGTTTGTTTTTTTTTTTTTTTTTATAGAGACTGTGAGGGCAGTATAAATCTGAGGTAAGGAAGCAGTGCAAGCAGAAGCAATTGTTTCTGATGACAGTAAAGTAACCAGAAAAGATCCTGAAGTCTATAAATAGGACATTACACAATAGAAATTAGATAATGGGAGGGTAGGGAGTGAAAAATATGAAGAGTGGAGAGCTCATGGAGTTTTATAACCACAGGACATGTTTTATGCTCTATCTTGGAGATCCAAGAGTGGCTGATCTGCTTCAGACCTTTCCTTTTAAGACCTAAGCAATCCGTGGGGAAAATACTGCTTTTTCTAGTTTCTAGTAGCCACCAGTTTTCTCAGTGAAGTACAATGAAGTTGCTTTTCTACAAAGGTTTGGTTTTCATGTGATGTGAATAGTTGGTATTATGGCACATCTGTTGAAACTACAGTGCCAGGCCCTTTAAATAGCAAAATGGAAATTTGCTGAAGTTCATTATTGGAAACACTTCCATGGAAAAGCCACTTGTCAAGAAGTAGCTTAGATGTGTAGTCAGTTCCTGTTGTGTTTCCTTACAGTCCGCGTGTTTTTCCATTTTCACTGCTTTAAAGGGAACCTTGGCTGCAGAGCTGGCTAAAAGGACAACTTGCTCTAGAAAAGTTCTGTCTAGGATGAGCGGTATGGAGGTAGACACAAAAACATTTGGTGCAAATTAAAATGTCATCAGCTGAAGAATTTTTTAGAAGGAGGTATCAAATTAAGAGGCTTCGTGTATGATATTCCATCTACAGACACAGACCTTTAAAACACAAGCCTTAACGTTTCTCTGGAAGAAAGAATGAAAATCTTCCCTTCTATGTCCTTCTTAATTTCAGAAGGGTATTATTTCCTATATCCAACTAGTGAACTGAAGGGAAATACTGTAACTTCTGACTACAATATTGGTAGCTGTGTTACATGGTATTTTCTGAGGAATTGCTCTGTGGCTTTAAGGACCTCAGTAAGCTTCCAAGAGGTGAGAATAAAGACTTTTCCAAGTCTAGTTTTATGATGTTGACTGTCTCTAGGCCAGTCTACCTCTTGTGTTTCATGCCCTCTTTTTGCAGTGGAAAAAGTGATGTAGCTGGTCCTTTTTAATAAGGAAATGGGCTTGAAATCATCTGATGGGTGTGCTGTTGAGGTAACACAGCCGGGAGAAAACAAAGAGCCCTTTTAAACACCCTTCTTGTCCAATTGTGAATCCTTTCCAGAGTCCTAGAAAACTCTATCCAGACACAGTCTTAATTTCAAGTGGCTAAATGTTGGCTACTGTGATACATAAGCTGCAGGCAGAGTGTGAAGGTTGAGTGTCTTCTCCAGAAGCAGCCCAGCCTCTCAGTATGCTCCTTCATAATGGTGTATGTAGGGTAAGCTCACTAGGCAGCCCGTCTAATTTAAAGCTTTTCCTTTGTGCAGCGCTAGAGATTTGGATTTCTGTCTACATGTTTATCCACTACCTCAGTGTTTGCTTGGCCTGTGATAGACAACTATCATTTAACTCTCCAGCCTTCACAAGATTTGCCTAAGTTTATAATCTTTTGATGTAGGGTCTCTCTTTATTCAATTCTTCTCAGATTTCAAAGGCATTGTCCCACTTCAAAGATCCCTTTTGAACCTACATCATATTGTGGGTTATACTTACTGATTCTTTTAATTATAATCTACCTGTGAAGTTTTGGGGTATGTCTTTGTTGTTACAGTGAAGCCCAGAGCCTTCTGATACAGGAATTAGTGTTTCTTTATAATGTAACCTTAGAGTCAGTAATATTATACGAGTGAAAATACAGTTGCATCTGAATCCTGTGGAAAAGAACCCAGTACCTTTAGTCATACAAGCTTTAAGTTCTCAGCACTGTTCATTTGGACAATGGGCATCAAAATCTAAATATCTCTTGGGTGCATCCATTTGTCATAAATACCCACTTGTAACTTTGTATGTGTATGGATTGTAGGAGAAGCTGGTGGGGGCTTCAAAGTATCCTTACACCCCTGCATTTATGTATGGCTGTTTCTCCTACGTGAAGTTGTCCATATGCAAATTTACCCAGGCTTCTATCCCAACCATGTTTTTTGCAAGGTTTGTGCTACAATCTCAGCCCATCTTCAGCAGTTGTGGTGAGCATTAATTTGTCTCTGTATGCAGCCATGGCATCTGTCCCTGTCTGAGCTCTTGCAGGGAACTGCCCACCTCCATGGGGTTTAGGCTTCTCCTCAGCATTTGTCACTTCCTGTTTGATCTATTACCTGAAAAACTGTAATATCTTGAAGAGGTGTAGAGGGAAAATTAAAACTGCAAAATATAAGCTGATGGAATTGTGATAAATATTTTATGCAGAAGCATATGTATTTCATAAAGATGATTGGGATCAATTATTTTCAAACCTTTAGAAGAACCCTGTGCTCCTGTTACAGTATTCTGTATTTGAGAGTGAATTTTTATGCTTGTTCTCTGTGTCAGCAGTCCCTACAGGGTTATTGGGTATTGTGCTCTAAAGGAATACATTCATTGTAATCAGGCTACTGCGGTGTATTGCTATCCTTTGAAAGCAGTATTAGTATGAATTGATGGTGGCATAAGGGAGACTATTCTCTAGCCCCATTAGTTAAACCTGGAGGAAAGTAATCGCAAGGAAATGCAGTAGTGAAATCTTAGTTTCATTATACATGATTTCAAATAAAGATCTGCAAAATTGCTGCTTGTTTGAATGTTTGTGAATTGCTTTAATGTAGTATCTATTATTGTCACTTAAGAATTCCCAAGCAATCCTTTATAACCACCACTATATTTTAACTCATTTTATTCTTCTCACCTTGTCCTTCTCACTGTTCTCGAGCTTACACACTGTACTGCAACACTGTAAAAGGTGCAAAAATTTACATAACAGAGTGGCAAGTGTATTTGTCCTTCTAGAACATACTCTACTGCAGCACAAGTACCTTGTAGTGTAGAAATTGCCATAGTAACTACTCATTTCTTATTGATTAGATGGATAAAAATTCTCATAATATACAAGCAGAGTAACTTGCTGGCATATGGCTTCAGGCTACCCCTGTGGCAAATCTTACTTATGCATTCTCTCCCTTTTCTGCATGTAAGAGTTTTTTTAAAATGAATTAGTATTCCTTGGATTAGACCACAAAATATTTTTTTCTTTTCTGCCACAATGGAGCTTAAATTTTAAGTTAGACTTGATATGCAGCTCCTAAGGCAGAATATTAACTTGTATTGGTTTGTTACTGGATTAGGACAACTAGATTTCACCTCAATGTGAAATCTGGATGGAGAAAGGATGAGAAGAAAGCCACCTCCAAGAGTGAAGAACTCCTAACTTCTTCAGAGCTGACCTCTAGTGAGTAAAATATTTTAGTTTGGCAATTGTGATAAATCTTTCTGAAAAGCGCTTTTTGAATGTTCTAATTGGTTGCCTGAGAAAATGAGCCCTGTCTTTCTGTTTCTCTGGTAATACCACAGACCCAGCCCTGCTCTTCAGCAGTGGCACTGTGAGTGCTTACTGAAGGCAGGGTTAGGCCTGCGTGAGTTATCGTGTCTGACAGCTGTCTCGGTTCATGTGCTGCGGCTGCTGAGCGTACTATTGTCTCTGGCAATCCAGAAAGATGCTCCAACAAGGCTTCTACCAAGTTTGTTGTGAAAGACAAGCTTTTTGTGAATTCTATCAGGGGACTGAAATTGTGAAGCACTTAGGCAGGATGTCAGATAAAATTATGCCCAACACATTCTTCAAATGTGAAGCATCAGTTTACTCAGAATAATATAAAATGAAAGAACATTGAGCAACACTCAACCAGTTTTTTTACACTGTAAATCTAGTCTAATGTTCTTTTGGAGTCTTCTGTGAGACCTAGGTGTTAGTTGTGATTATACTCGTTCTGTATGATTATTTTAGGATAATATTAGTTAGATGTATAGGAGACTGAAGATTTTAGAGTAATTTTTAGTTCAGCTCTTCCAAGCTAGAGTATTGTACATACTCTAGCTATTACAGATGCTACTCATGCAGACCTGCTTTACTTGGCTTGGAGGTCTTTCCCATCTCCCAAAATTAGAAATGCTGGGTTAGGGCATCACTTTTATATTGTACCACCCTTCAACTCTGTTATCTTTACCTACAGCCTGAGAGTCTCATTTCAAACTTTGTGTAACCTTACGATAGTTTGAAAGAGATAATAATCCATAGGGCTACAGGAAATGATGCTGCTGTTGCAATAAGTTAGTCCTTCACAGAGACACTACTCAGGAAGAGATTCTTCTCCCTGTAGTAGGCTACAAACAAATGGAGGAAACGCTTTGGCAGCTGTAGATAGCTTTCATCTTTAACAGGAAGAAATAGGCTTGGCTCTTCTTAATCTTTGGCCTGAATTCTTGTGTGCTTTCGTAAAGACTTTCACAGGCAGCAGTGGGAGGTGCAGTGTTGAGCATGTTTTGTCTGGGTGCTGAGATCTGCAAGGTGTGCCCAGAAAGCAGGCGGAAATGTGGATGAGCATAGAGCAGTATGTAGAGGGTGAGGTAAGGGTTTAGGTTGACACATGAAGGTTTTTTATAGTTACATTGCTTTCACTCCCACCCCTTTTGCCCAGTCTGAAGGCAAAAGGCACAACCCAAAAGAGACCAAATTAGGAAGTTTGCACAGAGGATTTTAAGGTTACTTTCAATACAGATTTGGGATTTCTTGAATTCCTGTCCTAGCACCTTGCTGGAGATATTGGAGTGGAACTGGCTGTTGTGAACCCTTCCTGTGCTGGCTCTGAAGGGCCAGGAAAGGTTTTCAGAACACAGCTCATGAGTGATTAGCTCAGTCATTAGCATCTGTTCCATTAGGGGTCTGTAGTGCTGTATTTCCCTGCTGGTGAAATGACCAATCTTGGGCAAACCTCTCTGCTTCTTTTGCCACTGTCACTCCTTTTTGTTGCGTCACAATTACAGATTACGAATGATCTGTTTTCTTTCCTCTCATAAGGAAGGAGAGACTTCCTTCCTCATATAACTGTGTGAAAAAAGTGGAAAATTGAATCCCAAAACAGAGGGTCAGGGACTCTTCAACCTGCTGATTTCAAAGCTTCCCTATTTTCTATTGACACAGCATCAGAGAAACAGCCTTGAGCAGTTTTAAACACCTTGTGGTGGTGTTATGTTCTAATGGTCCCCTAAAAACTTTATTTTTCAGGGGAAAATAATGATTTGGTACATTTCATTCAACTGAGGAGATCTGCACGGAACGAATATATTCCAGGGAACTTACTTGCTTTTTTTTTTTAAATTAGTATATTGTTCAAAGTATGGTATGCTTAGTATTTAAGTTTCAAGATACTTGTAATGCTTAGGGGTTTTTTGCAAGTGTTTTAGAGGCATCTGCAGAGTGCTCTTATTGGCAGTCTCACAG
The DNA here is from genome assembly GCA_013397915.1 of Daphoenositta chrysoptera. Taxonomy (NCBI): domain Eukaryota; kingdom Metazoa; phylum Chordata; class Aves; order Passeriformes; genus Daphoenositta; species Daphoenositta chrysoptera. Next base: position 162,255 of record VZRO01003786.1, on the reverse strand, counting down.
ATTGTTACAGAAATAAAAGGTGTATATTGGGCATTGCCAGGTGCGTGTGAGGGTATCTAAATGCATGTATATATTTGTGTGTGTATTTAAAATGCCTCCTGTGTGCAGGTATTAAACACATCCTCTTGGGGATTGCACTGTGACTTGCATACTTGGAGGCAAAGGCTCAGAATACAGAAGAACCTATCCAGAACAGAGTGAAATTAGCTGCAGTTGCTGTGGATTTTCAAAGCAATGGCAGCAGTCAGAATCTGGCCTAAGTAATTAACTTACGAAGCATGGAAAGGAAAAGCAGCATGTGGAAGATATAATTAATAGGAACATATAACAGTCAGCTCTCACATAATAAATTGGCAGCTATGCCTGAGGTAACTGCCTTTTATTTGCAAAATGCTGTTGGAATTTTTTAAAAGTAATTGCACATTTTCTTCCATTTCCACATGGTCACAGAGAACATAGTACAGTACAAATACCAACAGGAATGCAATAAAATCATCGCTGTTGTTTGTTGTTTTTCTTGCTCAGGGCTATGATCTTACTTGAACCAATGTCCAAAGGAAAGGAGGAATATATTTTAGCTCAGGGAAAGACAAGTGGCAAAACATTTTAGTGAGGTTTAATATGGAATAATCTAAAAGGACAAGGCAGGAACAACCAGAATAAATAACAGTAAATGGCCAGATATCTATTTGCAGAACAAATTTAGTAATGTGTTCTCCTGACTTGAGTAAATAATGGTTAAGATAAATGTTCTGAAATTCTTCCATTTTGGAGGCTTCAATTTTCCCCATTTGAAGGTTTAGTGTAGCTTTTCCTGTAGAGCAAGCGTGACATCTCTGGGTACACCACAGATGCTGGCAGACCTTGAAGGGACCCCATTCTACCCCTTGCCTAGAGCAGAGCTCTGGGAGGCTGTGGGATGGATCCCCACAGGCTGCTGCTGCTTCAGCTGCCTCCAGCACTGCCAGCTGCAAAATGCAGAGCTGCAGTCCTGCTCCAAACATCTGCAAGAGGAGATTGAGGAGGGCTTGCAACTGGGGTTTGCTGCTCTGCACAAAGCATACAAGTTACTAGACTTCTTAATTGCCATTTCCAGGTTTCTCAGTGAAGTAGAGGAAACTGCATGTCACTCCTGCTGCTACCTGCTATATGTGATTCCTCTCTGTACCCTACTGGGAATTTATACTACTGCTTTGTCAGTCTGGGTTCTCTTTTGGTTTTAAGCAATCTGACTGCCATCACTGAGATAGTGGGGAGGAAAAGGGAAGTCCAAATCTATTCCATTGTAAGCGTGAAGAGGATCTAGCCTATTTTGTCTGTGAGTGAAAGAGGATGGGATCTCGTTGTAACCACCTAACACTGGAGTGGGTTCTTCCCACCACAAATGTGATTAGAAGCTTTACTGCTGTTTAAAATTGAACAGCCTGAAGACCAGGAAATGGAGTTTGCTGTGAAATATTCCTGCTGTAACCCGTCTCTGTGCTGATGACCCCAGGGGATCTTGCACTTGCTGCAGGCTGAGTCTAGTAGGCAGTTTGTTGCTGAATGAAGACTTTAAATAGACAGCGAGTTTAAAAAAAGTACATCCTGCAATTTTTGTGCTGATGAATTTAGAATGATGTTCTAGCAAGCTCAATACACTCCAAATTAATTAGCAGTGATCCTTTTAACAGGATAATTACTATATCAGCAAGTGGTAAACTCAAAATGAATATGAGTAGTCCCAGCTTGCAACCACAAGGAAGAGCTGTGTTGTGGTTCTACCAACTGATTCTAAATTCATCCCAGTGTGAAAGGTTTCAGACAGCACAGCTCATCATCAGAACTGTCACTTTTTTACCTCTAGACTTGAATTAAAATCCTAAATGAAGTTGCATTCCACTCTCCATATGTCTACCTCACAGCACCATGGAAGTAGTGATTGGCTTTTTAAAACTGCTGCTGGAAAAAGGCCGAAAATAAGGAGAGAAGGATGTGTTGCACATCATTACTACTGTATAAATGGTAGGAAGGGCTGTGAAGGATACTCCCTTATGGCTGTGCATTTTCTCCTTTCATAATGGAAGGGTCTTAGCCTGCATAGAACAGTAAGAACTCACAAGTATAAACACACGTTCATATTTTTGGTGTTCGGACTTTTTTAAACAGGTTCATCTTTCAAAGAATAAATGTGTCATTGTTTATCAGGCTGTGGATAAATAAGTATATGACTGCTGTAGTGATGGTAGAAACACTTTTATTCATTCCTGAAACCAGATTCTGGTTTTAGATAGCTGAGGCTTTAGAAAATAAGGTTTAATTGGGTATTTTTAATATGGGAAATTACCTTAATTAGGTCACTCTATATGCTTTTCTGCTTTCTTTCAGAATGGATGCAGAAATCTATAAAAGCACCTGCCATTTTCTGTGAGAATATAATTTTTAGCCAGACTTTTAAAAATCACTTATCTTACTTTCAGCTTCTCTTAGCAAAGTCCAGCAAAGTCAATGGTCTTACACTGATCTCAGGTGGGCTCTTGGGAGAAATTGGGGCCCAGGTTGTTCACTCCAAATGTGAAAGTAGTAAATTGTTAATTATTAGCCATTTCTTAAAAATGGATCTTGACACTCACCACACCAGACAGTCTCTCAGGTTATTTCATGGGAGGTTGTGGTGCTTTATGAAACATGGAGTGCATGTCTGAATCCTTTGGCTTAAGACTGCCTTGAGCAGCAGTGCCATCTTCTTTCTAGAGAGACTGTATGTCTGAGTCAGGCTGTTTTTAAAAATCATACAAAATGGAGACATTTAAAAAACTGTCTCAACTGTAAAAACAGTAAAATCAAGAGGGAAAAAAATTATTTACAAATATTTTGGTGAGGTTTTGTCCATGTGTGTTCTGTGCGTGTCTGTTCTAACTGGTAGAAATAAAAAGGCAAGCAACTCTGTAGAAAATGCCTGTTGCAAATGCAGTTGTCTTCTAATGATCTGGGGGACTGCTTTTTTCTTTTTGTGAAGGTTTAGGTTATTCAGACCATGCAGGTCATAAGAGTCTTTTGCATGCAGTTTCATGGTGTTGCATAGTTCTTAACTGAATCCAGCCAAAGATGAGGTAACATCTGAAGAAGGTTTTCTCAAATTCCTGGGATGAACAATGTTCCCATGTCACAGGAACAGCAGTAACATGCCCACAGAATTGTTGCTGCTGAAGTTTTTGCTGTGCAGAGTGAATGTGCTGTCATCACACTGTAGCTATAGCCCAACCGTTCTAGTAGAGCTCAATGCTTTTGAGCTTCCCATAAAGGACAGGCTTGTCCTTCTTCTTGAATACATGCAAGTACATAGGTCAGCACAGTGCCACCAATGGTAATAACCAATCTTGTTAGTGCTCCCAACCTTTCTTGATACAACAAACTATGGCTACAAAATCCCTGTGAGTAATATAATATGGAACTAGTCAAAACCCACCATATAAATGGATTAAAAAAGAGTCCCATTTCTATGAATTTGCTTGAGAAAGTTCCCCTACAATTTAGAAGAAATTAATGTTCTCTTGATGGAAAAAATGACTTAGGCACTCAAGGTGTATTTGATCATAGAAACAGGCAAAGCCCTTCTGAAGAAGCTGTGGGAAATGCAACCTCTTCCAAGTCAATAACTGCTCAGTGATCTTCTGATGGAGCTTGGGATTCCTCTTTTGGAGGAAAAGCAACAAACTCTTTCATTTCGTTCTCTTGGTGACCAGGAGCATGAGCACGGGCTTCGTAAGGCTCACATGGGCAGCAACAGACTTCTCCTTTCCTGCTCTTCTGCAGAACGGTCGCACGGAAGTCTAACGTTATCACAGCCAGCCGATACAACTGTAGAGTCACAACTAAGATATTCTTCGCTGTAAAGAATACCAGCATCTGATTGAATATTCTGAAGTGGCCCATCAGAATTGAACGCACAATGAAGAAGGGGCCGTCCTGTATGAAAAGGCTGACCCCAATGTTCCAGAGTTCCGCGCTGTACCTGCACAGCAGCAGGCTGGGGATCCGCCTGGCCGGTGCGCTTGATTTGCAGCCAATGTGCTGTACTGGAAGCAGAACAGTTACGTTAAAACAACTTCGTGATGTGGAGCCAGGGCTGGCCTGAAGGGCACTCACAATGCAGGGTACCCTGGATTATAAATGCATTCAGCTGTAAACTATGCAACACACAGCATATCCAGTTTCTGGGATGTTTTTCAGCAAAACACACAAAACTTATCTGAGGCACTTATGTGGTCTGGCAAACAGGACTAAAAACCACTTCCCCTTTTGCATATCGCAAACATACTAATATTTGTACACTTCTACAACAAGAAGCACAAATAGATCACCTAATGATTCTTCACAACTTCCCCAGAGGTTTTTGTGTTTTTTTTTTTTTGGTTAATCAACATGCCAGACCAGTATGCATCCTTAAGAAAAAAAACCAACTGTGCTGAATAGGAACAGCCAGTGCTGTAGCACTTCCTTTTGTTACAGGCTAAGACCCTGCTTTTAAAAGATTCACCAAATAGCCATTGCCTCTCTCATGTGTCAGAGTAAGAGTAAGGCCTGTCAGTGCCAGGCAATATAGAGCATTATGTGGTTTCTGTCTGCCATGTAAGACTTGAGGCACAGTTACTTGTTCTTATCTTGTGGGTATCAATTTCACACAACTTCTGGAACTTGCATGCATGAGTTCCCCTTGGCTGTAAAGGTGGTGGTGGGCTCAAATGCTCTCTATGGTGTAGTGCCTGGAGAGGGACCAATGGAAGGATTTGTGGGGGTAACTATGGCTGTCTCTTATGAAAATACATGAAGCTTAATTAACCTGTCTCTTGGACAGGGAAATCTCATTGGTTTAAAAATCATCACTATTTGTGATGCAGTAACAGCTGCCAGACATTCCAACTTGCCAAAAGAGTTCTATTGTTTGAGTCAGTGCTGGGGTTGGGGGAGAAACGGATGAGACTCAAATGGAAAATTAGTTGTAAAATGTAGAAATTTGCTGAATCCATTAGGCAAAGCTTCAGCAGCAGCTAATTTTTTAATATGCTTCTGTGCCATTGCTGTTTAATAGTCCTAACTGCAGTGCTGTAGTCTAATCATAAGTGCCTAAAAATTTCTTTTACGTCATGTTTGATGTGTGAGTAAACATTCTGGTGCTTGAACAAAAAGTACTATCTGTGCAACTGTATAGAACTGCCTAAAATAAACTGTACCCATAGTAATTTCAGCAAAATGTGTGTTCAGTAATTTAATTTTTAACTGGTAAATGTAATTAAATTGGTGGAAAAGCAATAGCTAGAGAAAAAAAAGAACAGATTAAGAGCTATTTGAATTTATTTGAGTGGTGGTGATGTGTATAGGATGTTTTTTATTTGGTTGGTTGAGTTTTTTTAAACCTGAGTGCTGTGCATCTTTAATAGAATATATTTTACCAGTAGCAGGAATTTTAGCTATGATAAATCTGAAATGTGATTGCATCCGATTTTTTAGGAGGTGAGCTGCTAAGCTGAAATGCTGAAATATTTTCATAACTTCCCTGTTGGAAACAAAGCCTAGCGCTGTCCATTAAGAAAGGACTAATGAACAAAATAATATTCCAGGAATTTTTAGATTATTATTTTAGTGTGTCGGCCTAGAAATCTATTTTTTGTGAGATGCTAGTGAGGGTAATGCATTTTTGGACTTCTGTAGTTGTGACAAACTTGTAGTGATTGGAGGACAAAATGGTTGGAACAGATGATGATCCAGACAGCTTTCATTGTTCTTCTTGGACATGGAGAAGCCCTTTCTGCCCAGGGACAAATACAGCCCTGAGCTGGGTGAATAGCTGGCCCTTTCAGATTAAGGTAAGGGTGTACAGTCCCAACATCATACGGTCCCTCAGGTTTCCTGTGAATAAGTAATTTCTCCTGTGCTTCTGGCTGTGCTGTTCTGGGGTTCACAATTGCCTGTCTCTCTGCAGGGTCTAGTAACCCACCCAAATTCGAGCCATAATAGACCAGATCTAACTTGAGAGCTCACATAGTGAAGTTTAAGGCAGTAACAGGCAACTGGAGCAATACAATAGTGCAATCCTTTTTTCCTTTTCCTGAAAGTAGAGACTCTATCAGAGAGATCAGAGGTTAGCCAGAAACAAGTGTTTCCTCAAAAGAAACCACAATGAGCTTTCTTCAAAAGCTGTTGTCATATAAATTCCTTTCCACCAGAAGTCGTTGGTACAGCCTGTAGTGTGTGCACAGCCACAAGATGTACCAGCAAAAATGTAAGAGCTTTTTTTTTTCTTTTCTTGTCTATGTGCAAGTACTAACCTGCAAGATCAAGTGGAAACTGTAACATACTCCAGGTCCATACAGCAAGAATTGCATTTATGAGAGCGTAATTCTTCCTATGGGAGGGAAAAAAGTGATAACAATGAAGATGCAGTTTCCTTATGTGATCACAAAAATGCTTCCTGTAGTGTTTGAAATGTCATTTGAACAGTGGCTGAATGAAGCAGTGATTGATTGATTAATGTGGGCTTTTAGGATGCAATACTAAGGAAAACAGAAGCACCATTTTGTATGGAATTTTTGCTCTTAAGGCTTACATGTTCCAGCTGTGTAATTACACTAAATATCTGAAGCTAATGTTATAATAATAAGCATATGAGAAGAGACTCTGTGGCTCAGAGGGGATATCTTTACCCTTGTAGTGATTATACCTTCCTTGCAAGCCTGAAGCTTCTCTGTCAAGTGGGAAGGACTTTTTTCCTCTAAAAGGCTCTAAAAGCATTGCTATGATATTTACAAAAAACTAAAATAGTATTGTGAGGATGAACCTCTTCTGTGACTCTTTCTTTCTGACGGATGTTCACAGCTCATCTCTCAGCAGTGTGAGGGGGAGGTGAGCTTACTTTCTCTGGGAGAGATCACAATGTTGAAAATTCACACCAGACTGTGCCATTCCACTTCTTCTTATCTTTGAACACTTTGTCATTCTACCATGAAGTACATATGAGATAACCAAAGAAGCAACTTGGATAATGAATCACTAAGGCCAGCTCTAGTTGCTTCCTTGCCATCTAAAGCAATTCATTAACCTGAAGGAGGTTACTGTGTAACCAGCGTTTCAGCTCCTGTGGCTGTAAGAACTGATGCTGCCTGGCAGTTGTGCTGCTTGTGTGGCTCTCTGAACCCTTTCATAGTGATGAGGTGACGTGCTTCTCTGCTGGCAACACGTGAGTAATCCCCAACAAAGCTCACAGGACTTAGGCCTTTCACAGAGGGAAAGGCAAGAGCAGGTGCACAGAGCCCTTTACAGGAAATGCAGTTCCACCAGTCTGAGCACCGAAATCACACAAATATCTTGCACTGTGCAAGTTATTTACATCAGCAAAGAGTCCTTACCGAACATCCTCAATGTCCAAGGTTTCACTAGCAAACTCAAGTATATCTGCTGCTGTTCCCACAAACATGAGAAGCAGCTGAGACAATTGATCCCGGGTGATTTCAACTCCAATGGGGAGAAGCCATCTCCCAACTACTAGTAGCAGTAGAAAAGTCTGGTGGAGGGCCAGTGTCCATACAGTCTCACAGATTGTGGAGAGCTGATTAACAAAGACTTTAGCCTGTTTAAAAGACAACAATAATATACTGTAAGTTCAGGAGACTGATGTTATAGGTACCTTCAGAGACTGTATTTGTCCTTGAGCCTGCTTGTGTTCTCTTTCACATTGTATGAGAGCAAATAATTTCCATCTGGCAGGCCTGGTTTGAAAAAGGCACTTTAGGACAAACTTTGGATAATGAATATCAAATCTTTCAAATTAGATCTGTGTACTGCTCCTCCTGTTCTCATTTTTCAGCTGAGCATTATCCTTTGCAGAATCGTTACGCAGACACTTTCTAAATTCAGTTGCTGAGATTTGCAAGAGAATGGTAGGAGCATCTCTTCTTTACACAGAGACTTGTCTTGGCAATAACAGTTAGTATGCAGCATGCTCTATTTTCACAACGTGGTTTCCTAAACTGCAAATATATATTATACACATGTTCTGGGATTTTTTTTTGTTTTACTCACTCTGCAAGGTGCTTATCTCTAATTGTCATAACATCTCTACTAGAAACAGGAAAAGGTGTCCCACCGTCTGAATGATGTGGTGATCTGTTCCCTCACTTCCATGACTGCTGTCTCTGGATTGATTGAAGTCTTGGTTGCTGACATTCACCTGAACTGCCCCAGGCTCATTGCCACAGTACTGTTGTGAATAAAAACATGACACATGTGTAAACATCCCACACAGGGAGCAGATGTGCTCTATGGCTGAGTGTCCTGTTTTGCTGAACTGCACAGGGTTCATTTGTGAAAGATATCTGGTGTTTACAAAGGTCCTCACTCTTAATGTAATTCCTTTCTTCTTCAGAAGGGAAGAATTGCTCTCATGAGGACAAGAGTGATGTGTTGGTAGGTTCCTGAGAAAGTACAGGGTTGTACTGCAGAAGAGGATGCAAATTCAAAGGCCGATGGAGTGGGTGACATCTCTGTGCTGTTAAGTCTGCACCCTTTGAAAGTGATCTGCTTGCAGCTCTCCTAAACTGCTACTGGGTTCCCTACATGGTCTCTCTTCGGTTAAAACGGTCAAATAAGGTAAAAACTGGTCATGGTCAGGCCCTATATTCAAACTATTTCTCAAAATATCTGCTTCTCCTTACTATCCAAGAAAAGCTCTCTGAAAATGTGACTGGTCCATTTTTCTGTATGACTTCCCTCAAGGCTGAAAATGAGCTGGGGTATGATATTTGGGTTGTATTCTTCACCACTCCTGCCCCTGCTGTGCCTTATTTTGTAAGGATGTTCGTAAGGTGAGAGGTGAAAGAAAGGAGTATTTAAGAGAAATAGACCTGTGTTATTGCCTATCCCTTTGCAACAGAAAAAAGGGTGCTTTTACTTTCTCCAAGAACACGGTGATCTGGGAAATTGAGTGTTGGCTAAAACATACTGTTAGTCCAACTGCAGTAAACCAGTGGTGGGGCTATGTTCTGTCTGCAGCACTGTCCTGCCCTTCTACCTTCACACCCAAGGCTGGCCCAGGAAAAACTGAGGAGCATGGCTCCAAAATCTGTCCTCATAACAACCCCTTAACATCTCTCTTCATTGTAATAAAAAGAGGATAATTAGAAAATCAAACCATGCTGTTACTAAAGACTTTTATCCTGTCCTATTTTTGCCAGAGAACTGCAGATGATTTGCATTTCTCCATTGGGCCCCCCACCATTTTATTGCACAGGGATTGATTTTCTGCAACAATTGGAATGTGTTTGAGAGCATACTGAGTAGCTGTGTTCAGCATAAAGCCTGCCAATATAAGAGAAACATTTTCCAGCAAATTTCGGATTCTACTTTGATACTTTGCTTGGTCTCTGATAATGTTGTTCAGTATCTGGGTAAATGCTGCCTCTTGTCTGACTTTATGGTAGATAAATTTCCTGTGACTTGAAAAATCTGGAAAAAATGTGCTTGTTGCTTTTAGAGTTGGCGGTAAAGAGTCTTAAGCTGAATGCTTGTCTTATTTGAACAGTGGGTGTGAGAGTCTTGAAAGATTGACACAGATGTGGGGAAGATATTTCCATTTGGAAGAGGGAAGTCTAAAGTTCTGGGCATGGAAACAGTGAGATGGAGGGGCTGGTACTCTCTGCCTGGCTACAGCCCTGTAGGGCTAATCTCCCTGCGTTTGCCCTTGAACTAAAAGAGACAGAGGGAACAGCTTGTTCAGAGGATGTTTTGGAAATTAAATTTAATTTATGCTCTGGAGAGGCAACTGTATCTGTTGCCTACAGAAAAACCCTAAAGTCTGTGGAGACCCACCCACAGGGTCAAAGTCAGGTTTTCTGAGTTACTTCCACAGGCTGTGTGACACAGTCAGCTGAGGAGACCACAACCTAAAAATACTGCATCACTGTCCTAACCACCCCAGAATACTGACGTGAACATCAACAAGTAGCCTGGGTAGGGCAAAGGGATGACTAACCTGTGCAGGAGGAGGAAGGCTGACTCTGACACCCTTTGGTTTGTCATTAAGTCTGCATTTAAGCTCACCCCACTGGCCCCTTGCCTGGTCTGGCATGGTAAGAGGAAAGCAGCCATGAACCTGTACAGAACTTCACAGCCAAGTCTGAGGAGCCACAGGACTCAACAGCTCAACTGCTAGAAGGAGGCAGAGGAAACCATGCCATGGCTTGCAGGGGAGCTCTTTTTCTCGTTCTAGTGGCCCAAAGGTGCAGGAAATACCTCTAAGAAAATTAATTCATATTATTGGTGTCTTTGGTAGGTGTCTTTCCTCATATACCATTTTTGTGAGTACTTCCAGCTGAGAAGTGGGTTACCATTTCAGAGCAAGGCTCGGTGATCTTGGACTGAATGGCACCCTCAGGGCCAGTCCATAGCTCTTCCCACTCACTTGCAGGCAGGAAATGGAAATCTGCATCTGCAAAGCCAGCCGTTTTAAGTAGGCTCCTGTTTTTTTCATTTAAGTATGTTCATATCTTGTTTGGGTTTGTTCCTCTCTGAATATTTATTGAGTGGTGATTGTGAAGTGATTCACTTGAAAATTTGGAGAAGAGCCTTTATTTACATCGTGTATATGCATGTAAATAGAACTGTTGGTGCCAGGCATATTTACCTAGCGAGTTATGGACGTGCAGTGACTAAATGGGAACGTGACAAGGAGAAAGTGAATACTGTTTTACTGTTTCACAGGCATTTGATAAACATGGTTTGCCTTTTTACTACTAGAGCCCAGTTAGTCCTAGGTATTGACTGTGTACCCAGCTACATAAAAATGGTTTTGTTTTCGGGTTTTTTTCTGTGCAAAGATAAAACAGGAAGAAGCTGTATGTATTTTGTATCAATTCTGGCTTAGCTTACTTTCTTTTGTTTCTTCTGGGATGAAGCTTACATACCTCTGATTCATAAACCATCTAATCAAAATGGGAACACTGTTGCATGACATGGTGATGTCCCAGTGTGTGACCTGAAGAAAGCTCACTGCCAGTGCATGGGGAAGACCTGAACACCAAACTAATTCAGGCAATTTCTGTTTGCACCTTATTCACAATCTATTATTATCAAATGAAACTGAGGTGAGCTAAAACTTTTCATAATGGGGCCAGCATTGGGTCATAAGATGGACACTTAAATATTAGGGTGGAGTACCCTCAACCTATTAATGTGCATAGAGTTGAGGACATTTTGGAAGAGTCTAGCCCTTCCCTGGAGCAGGCCCTCTGCCAGGCAACAGGTACCTGGCTTGCTGTCTGTGCTTTGCTGCAAACAGTGTGGCTGTCACTATGGAAACACGTGTGATGTCAGAAATTCAAAGCACTCCTGACTGCTTCATTTTGCTCATACAGGAAAGCTGGAATGTAAAACATGAAGAAAAGATTGCCTAAGATGTTTTCCAGATTGAGGAATATAACGGGTATGGCAAGGAAGGAATGGTGAAAGATGTAAGATCACTTTGAGGAGTTCATTATGCTATAATTTTAGCTGGTAAGAGAATCCCACCTCAGAATGAGGACGAGGGAATGGACAGTAATATTCACTATATCCTCAAAATGTTCAGGTTAAGGTGGTTAAAAATAATTGAGGTTTACCAAGTATCTGTCTCGTTCCTGACTGGAAGCCTGCATTGACTACAGCCCTGGTAGTTGGGTAAGCCCTGCAAAAGGTGGTCAGTTACTGCTGTCTGTGGCAGTGGCACACCAGGCATTTGAAAAGGTAACAGAGCCCTGAGAGCCTGTACATTACTATGAAAGAATGTTTGGGGTTTTTTAATGGATTAAATGGTTTCAATTTTCTTGACAGCAATGTTTTCCCTCTGTACAGTTCAACTGACTTTATCATCTCTCCCAAACATACATTTCATCCCCAAATACATTTCCACAAAGCAGTAGTTTCCATGCAGTCAGTATTTCACCCTTGATAAATGAATGGTATTACTTATGTCCACTTCTGCAGTACACAGAGAGGCAGAACTGCCTCCGTCCTCAGGAAGAGAGACTGCCTATTAGCACCTGCTTTAAATAACAGCACTAACACGAGCAGCTGATGCTTCCTGGTAAAGATTCAACACAAGATCAAAGTTCTACTGCCTTAAAGACCACACACTGTTTTCATAGTGTATATATTAAAAGTGTGGATATACAGACTGCGTAATTACCCATTCTGTTAGCATTTAAATAATGAAAATCCCAGGAACAGTTCAGTATTGAGAGCAGTACTAGTCTGGGTGCTGTGTTTGAGATTAATTGTTAGGAAGCTTCTCCCCTTCTGGAGGTATTGTTTTTGAATCTCTTAGATTGTGTGTTTCCAGAACTCTCTATCCTATCTCTCCAGGTATAAACTAAGCTGTTAACTTGATATACTCCCTCTTTAATTCACAGTAGCAGTATATCAATAAGAACAAAGTATGCCATGTTCTAACATCATTTTGGGAAATAAACTGCTGCCTTTGACTACAGAATTAGCCTGTTTCTTGGACCAGATTTAACTATGACAAATGTTCTCAATATCCACATTACCTGTCTGTGACTGTTTAAGGAGATTTGGGAAAACAAGAAGACAATAAATTCCTGCTGCTGTATTTAGAAAAAGCCTCAGGCATTTTCAGTGTAAACACAATTTTGAATATTTGATTATGCTTCTGTGGGCTCTAACAATGTTTCAAAGGAGAAAATGAGGCACTAGGTCTTCTTAGTATAATTTATCTATTCTCTTCTATTACTTTTTGTTCTTGTTCCAATCAGAACCTTTACTGCTGTGGGTGTAAGGCACTGCATATGTGCAAATGCTGGGACAGACAAAATTTCCTTTTCACTACGTGGAAGTGCTATAGGGACTTGAAACTACCCTGTATGAGGAGATGGTTGACTCAGTGAGAACTGTTGGGCTAAGTGGCTCTGTTCTGGCCCTAACTGACCCCAGAACGTTTCCCTTCAAAATGTTACCATGTGTTTTAGTCCTGAGTTGGAATCCAGACGTCCCCTCTCCCCCTCCCAGATTACTATGCAGCACAAAGAAAGGAAGGATATAAACCTTGTCAGACGTATCACCAGCTGTGGTAACAATCTGTATGTTCTCCTACACTGCAGCAAACATGAGGTAACCTGAGTTTAAGACCCCTTTCACTGATATCTGCCTCAATTTTGACTTGCTTGGAATGGTGGTATTTGCTTTTAAGTACTGCAAAATTCACTTTATTTTACAAAGGCCTCTAAAGCAATGAAGTTTTTTACCCTACTGAGCAAGATTCATGCTGGTAACCTGGGGGTGAAAGGCTGTGTTTTTCAAACTTCTAGTCCTCAATTCCCCAGATAAATACAAATAAATGGTCTCATTTTAGCTAGGGAAGAGGGTCATTATCTGGTAATTAGGAAGTGCACAATAATCATAATATATCTGTAGCTAGATTGGGACACCCACCAATATGAAAGAGAGAACTGGAACAGGACTTAGCAGACTTCTGTCTGCATGCCCAAAGCCAACACATCAAATAATGCAACAATTTCAAACTAGTCCATCTTGCCTCATAATAAATACCTGAGTCCCATGATGAATTTCTAGTAGCCATAGTGATGGTACTATGCAAATCAGATATAAAAATATTGCTGGTGAAAACCTGTGAAGGAAAAGAAAAGGTATCTTGGTATTATGACACATCAGAAATAATTTCCAATGCAGATAATGTTGGATACATGGTCTCTTGTGCCTCTACCATATGGGATATTAAGAAATAGGGTAACTGCAAATAAGAATTGCTGTTCTTGCTGGATTGCTCGTGCTGTGTCAGTATTATAAACAATAGGTTTATCTGTACATTCATCTAAGGTCATATATGGAAGTTTATTTAAAATGTCTTTTTTAAGAACTGACCAAAGGTGCTTTGCTGTTTGAATTTCTATCACAGCATTTTCTGTATTTAAAAAACCTGTAGCTCACATGCTCTTTCTGATTTAATGAAGAATGAATTAATACATTGAGTCACTTCACTGAGTGATGCTGAGATAAAGGCTGTTGCTCACAATCCTGTGCATTGACACAGGAAAGGTAGAAATAGCATCAGTTTGCCTAAAACAAGCATTGCTTCAGTATGAGATCTTTTAGTTGCAGGCTGTGCACTTAAAATGGGTTTATGAAAATGTGTCTCGACCTTGATTCTCCCTTTGTGCTGGCAGTTGAAGAATTTTCTAGTTCTTCTCTCCCTGCCAGTCTTCTGTATAACTTAAGTAATGAAGCTTTATTATCTTCAGCTTCTTTAGCTGGGTTTATTCAGAAGTAATGGACAGGTTTCATGACTCCTTCTGCAAGTAGTGATTCTTGTGAGAGTTACGGATGTTTTCTTATTAAATACATGACATTTGATTGGGGTGGTTTTATTTTGGCAATTCTATCCTTTTGGAGTAGGAATGAGGTGTGATGCCACAAATGTTCCATCTAGCTGTGCCACAGTATGGAGCAGGCATTGCTGCAACGCCCTGGGACTGGGCACTGGGGTCCAGCTCGGGACATTTGCTTGGTTCCTTCTGTCCTGCCACTGGCACACTCTGCAGGGAATTTAAACTGCTTATAAGTATGCAACTGCAGCAATATTTTGGTCAAATGTTGCATTTACTGTTTGTTCCTATGTTGAATGTACCTTTATTTTGGTAATCATGACTTTTCCAGTGGAGATTAAGTATTGAGGAAAACAAAATAAGTACTGCTGCTTAGGGAATTACTGGGTTGATGAACTGCTCTGAAATGTTTCAAACACCTCGAAGATAGTCTGGGTTTGGGTTTCATTGTGGTTTTTTGTTTTTCAAGGATGAGGGGGTGTTGTTTGTTTTGGCAGTGAGGTTTTTGTTGGGTTTGGGTTTCATTGGGATTTTTTTTGTTGGTGTTTAAAAAAAAAAAGTTTGTGATTCTGCAGGTTTTTAGCCTGGTTATTTTGGGAGAGAACACACCTCTCATTTGAATGGAAGAACTAACATTTTACAGTATTTCCTGTAGGACTTCAGCACATGAAAAATCCATCCAGCTGGCAGGTTAGCAATACTGAGCTAATGATACCACATCAGGCCAAGAGACCTGAGGGGCTTTAACCCTGCCTTTCTTTCAGAAGGAGCAATCTAGAGGAAGTATTACGTGGCCAGGCTCACAGGCAGACTTTTTCTCCACATGTGCTATTCAATGTTTTATGCTGGTGTAGTAAGTAACAGTCCTCTGTCAATAATGAACAGAGAATATGAGGGTGTTGGAGGCAGGAGTCCTGCTGCATAGTCTGCCCCTTGCTTGGGTCGGTGACTGTCTGTGGAGGTGTTTCTACAAATGCTGATGATGATGCCTGTTGTGAATGTGACTGTTTTCCACTGGAGCAGAACATTATCCTGATGCAAACAGCTGCTGTCCATTTGTCTACAGTTCTCACCTCTAAATGCACTTTTATTTTGCTGCTTCAAGTGCTGGACCACATCCATTTTTAAAATTTTCTTCTAGATAAATTTAGGCCAGTCTTCTATGTATTCCTCTAACATGGATCTGCTTTTCGTATCTATTTTTTCAAAAGCTGCCATTGCAAGTGTTCCTTCATGAAGATTCTGCTGCTGCCTCCTCTCCCAAAATAATTGGGTCTGTTCAATCTGCCTGTCTCATAACTGCATTTCGGGCTCTGCTGTTGTTCAATTTTCCAGTGTCCCAGACTTTATCACTGCTTTTATTACATTCAAATTTAGAGCATGGCACTCTTGTGTGAATTGTCACACAACACTACTTCTGTTATAATGACTTTCACAGGTTGCAATGGGCAGGATTTTAAGAACATGGAAATACTCCAGGGCTCTTTAGTCCTGGATTTTTCTCAGGGCCTGCCTGCAGTTGGAGTTTTTAACAATAAAAGGTCCCAGTGAAATCTTGACAATTAGTTACATGACCGCTTCCTTTTCACAGAGCATTTTGTTTTGGCTGCCTGAGCGCTGATGAGCTGTAGATGACAGCAGTAATTCTTTAGATGCCTGTAAAACCCCATGTGCTTGGACAAGCTCTGCCATGACTAACTTTTTTGTTCATTTCTCGGGCAGCCTTTCACGCATGAAAGTTCCCCTCTGGAACAGCCTCTCAAATCCAAATATTTAAGCCACTCTTGCTGTATCAAAAGAGTGGTTGCTACTTATCTTTTATGTTTTACCGAGTTTAGGTTCATGCAGGAGCGCGGCATTAGCACTGTTGCCTGGAGGAGAGAAGGGGAATACAGTCCTAGGGAAGGAGGTGCCACCCAGGGCACGGCAGGACGGGTGTGAGGCGCAGGGCACTGGCAGGGTCCCTCCTCTGCCCGTCCAGCGCGCAGCCCCGACCCGCTGGGGCTCAGGCGCTGCCGGTGCCCCCAGCGCGCTGCAGCCGCGGCCCCGCCGCATCCACCCCGTGCCTGCAGCAAGAGACACACAGCCAGAGCGGCTCCCGCCTCGTCTGCTGTACCACCGCCCCTCCGAAAGCCTCCATCTGGCAGTGCACTAGCCAAAACCTACCAGCTTGGCATCCCTGCCTCCCAGGAGCGGCCGGGGAGCAAACGCGATCCCTGAACGCCTGGCAGCGCCGGGGCCGGGGCAGCCCCTGCTCTCAGGGGGCAGCTTTGCATCTGCAGCGAAGGACATGCAAAGAAGCGAGAGGGGCTCGGCGGGATATGCTCACCATTTGTAGCCTCTGCCTTGCTTAAACTTGAGGGTGAGCCCTGTCTCCAGGCACAGGAGAAGATTGAGCAGTGCCAGCAGCCAGTACTTGGGTTCCTTCTTCACGGCAGTCACTCTCCAGACCCCGATGAGTGAGTGCAACACGAAGAGCAGGCGAGTGACCAGGGCATTGAGCAGCACCATCAGCTCCATGCCGCAGCACCCCCTCCCTTCGCCCCGCACCGCGGGGCCCCGGCGCTTTTAGGAGCCCTGGCGAGTTACCTTGGGAGCCACCGGGAAGCCTGCGCCTCGCCGGCACACAGATCTCTGCTCCTCTTCCATCTCCACAAAGGGGCCCATTATAACAAAAAAGAAACAGCATCGCCCCTCCCCCAGACTTCCTGAAAACTTTTCAAAGGGAAAAAAAAAAAAAAAAAGACACGCTTCCATGCTGCAGTGGTTTGCAGGCTCGGAACAGCCCTGGCCGGCCCAGCGCAGGGGTGGGGAGAATTGTTTCTGTCCCCTCTATCATCGGCTCAAGGACCAAGCGCCGGGAGGTTTTCCCTCTCGCCCCTTTACCGTGGCTCTGCAGCCCCGCTCGCTGCTCTCGCCTCGGGCATTTCCAGCAAAGACACAATGTAAGGCACGTTATTAGTTTGAATCATTTTTGCTGAAAGCTCCACTGCATTTCCTAGAGTGCCAACCAAACCCCTCTTTCTGTTCCCCCTGAAACAGAATTCATATTTGGGAGCTTTTAAAATCGTTTGTTTAACATTTCAATATAGAAAGCAGGAGCTGTATGCTTAGTTCAATACTGGAATCCCTTGTGCAGCAGGAGTCAGAAACGGATATCTAGTCAAACCACTCTATTGTGTGATCTACACTCTGCTTTAGGACTAAGAAGCAGGCCAGGTGCAGAACTCCAGAAACAGGGATGAAGTCTGGGCTAACACTAATATTACTGAATTCATCAAGAGAGGCATATACAAAAAATGCACAAAAGTTTGCCTGTTAGGTCAATTACCTCTAGACAGACTTTTTGTATCCTCTGTGGGAACAGTGTATGAAGTACAGAATATATTTTAAAATTTCCTTAGTGTTTCTCATAGACATTATAAATTTTATTTGAATTGACACTTGGATAACCAAAGAGAAATTTCTTCTTGATCAAAATTGTCACTGTGTTGCTCCACTTTTGTGTTAATTTACTGCCAAAGCACTTAAATTGAGATAGACCATTGTAATATGCAAATAGAGAATCAAATCCATGTAAAGTACTGTGGTGTTTCAGAGGTCATAACTTCCTAGATTTAATTTTAAAAACTCCTGTTCTATTTAAACACAAGAAGATATTCTTCTAAGAGTTGTGACCTTTCTAAGAAGGTATTTTTCCTCAATTGCTAAGATCCAAGTTTTCCCTACTGCAAAGCCAAGCCTCTTCCTTTATGAAGTGCTGGTGCTGGCCAGCTGATATCCTTGGGGGTGGGGGGATAAGGGGGAGGAAGACTACTTTACTTTAACCCTGCCCAGAAAAAAAAAGGAAAACAAAAGTCCATTCCACAGTAGAGATCAGTGACTTGGGAAATGCCTGAGTAAATAAATGGACAGTGTAGAGTGCCTTTTTGAAGGAACAAAATCAAGCTCCTCACGCTCAGAGGAAAATGAATTCAAGTCAAGGACCTACTATTGATAATTCCTGCCAACAGCCACGCTGCCATATCGTGCCTTGGGTGCTGCTGGTTCACAGCCCTTCCGTTAGCATTAAGGTCAAATATAGTTGAAGAGGAAACCAGGAACAGACAGATTCAAGAGACTGTTTAAACAAGGTATTCCTCTGTGGGAGTGCTTAATGTTGAAGAATTACTTGGGGGAACTGGTATGTCTGATTGTTCATGGATTTCCTAACAGGGCAGACAGATGTCACAAAAGTTGGAAAGATGTGGATCAGTGGAACATTCTCATGATACCGTGCTCAGGAAGGATGCAGAGAGCTTTGCTGACAGCTAAGTAATGCTTGGGAGCTGAACTGCTTAACAAGGTCGTTTCATCAACGAACAACCCAAACTTCACATCAGTGAAAGTCACAAACTTAAGTAGGAAGAAGATACAATATTGACTCTGCCTACTCAGTGGTGGACCTTGATGGCAACACAACACCCTGAGTAGAGGGGCAAGTAAGTACTCATGGACAACTTCATTTCTTTGGCCTAGAAGACGCAAATATTGCATCCAGACTTGACAGAGTGCATTTTTAGATGTTTCAGTGGCTGTTTTGTGGAGCAGCTGGGTCAGAAGCCCATGAGGGCAGTGCTTGACTTGAGTGATTTATGGGATATGATGTAGGGAGTAACAGCTGAAGAGGTCCCCTGAAAGGGGGATCTTAACATGCTTCGATTCGGCATCCTTGCAGGAGTAAGACAAGACAGAGTTCTCTACCATTGCTCTGCTTCAAAAAGGAAAACTAGATACAGATCAGCAGGCATGTTGAAAGTAAGACAGATGGAACACCTAACTCTTTGCAGGGAGTGTGGATATTGCTTCCGTAAATCACATGGGAAGTGCAGAGATAATAACTGTGCATCAAGGGAAACTTGAGAAAGAGTGAGAAGAAGCCAGCATTGGCAGGGTAAGTGAAATTGCGGGAGCAAGAAGGCATCCTTCAAAAAGCTGAAGTGCTGTCCAGCTGAAGAAAACTGAAAAGATGATTGAACTCTGGCATGGACAAACATGATAAGGCTGGCTGAAGGAGTGTGAGAGACAATTAGCAAAAAACATAGTAACCAAAATGTCTGTTATCTGTTCAAACATGTCATGACTAGGAAGTCTGCCAGGGAATTGTTCAGTCAGTGGATGGTCTGGTGGCACAGAAGCCCTCGGGGGCTGTGCAGGAGGAGTGGAGTCCCAGAATGAGTACAGACGTACACTGTGGTATGGGACAGCACTGATTCCTGCACAGAACCTTACAGAAGGGGTTTTTTAGAATGGGTTGTTTTTTGTTTTTTTTTTTCCTCTGTGTCTGTATGTGCTAGTGGTCCACCAATTCGGTTCTTTTCATAGTTTCTACTGATCTGCAGCTTACACTTGTCAGGCTAATTGATCATGGGCTAGAGAGTACTTGAGGGAGAAACTTTGTTTACCTTGTTTCCCTGACAATGGAGTTAGGTCTACTGCTGGATGCAGGCAGTAGAATTAGATGGACTTTTGCTCTGATCCGAAATGGCTGCGTTAGTAGAGACTTTCTGATCTCTGAAGAAATTGATCTGGAGTGGGTTGTAGCGTTGGTTGGATCCAAGCTGAAAGCAAGACTTTTGTCTGCACAGAGTGCTCTACTAATGATATATCCCCTCCCCTATATATATTTCTTTTTCTCTCTTTCCCTCTCTCTTTCCCTCTCTCTTCTGGAGTATCTGGCCTGTGTCTGGGAACCCTTGAGAGTTAATGTTTGCAGGAGCTGCTGTACTCTGGCAAAGCCTGGACACAGTGGTGTGAACATGCGTCACAGCGTGTGGGATTTTCGTCCAAGACACCTTGGCAAGATTCACTGCACAGCTCTGCCACATAACAGCCAATTGCAGCGTGTTTGATGCATTTGGGAAATGCTGAACCTTACTGTGCCCCAGCACCAGTGACCTTCTTTCTGCAGGAATAGGAAATCTGGCACTTAAAAAACTGTGCCACGGGATCTCTGTGCTTGCTTTGAATAATTTGTGCCTTTAGGCTGAGTCACTGTGATGACTGCACTAAGGAGACTCCATAACTGTCAGAAATGTGAAATTGCACCAGTTGCCAACAACAAACTCAGGTTGGAGGTGGGTCACAAGCTGTACATGAGTCAGCAGTGCCTCGCTGCTCTTAATGGAGGGTCACATCAGCAGGTAGAGATTGGGCTGAAACCTGCCAAGGTCCATCTCCTCTACTTGGGAAAGCCTTAGCTGAAGTGCTGCCCTACCTCGGCTCAGTGAGAGAGGAACCAGTGGAATAGGGCAGGAGCGTTTCTATAGTAGGAAATTACTTACATAAACAAATGGTTCAGTTTTAGAAAGTTAAAGTGACATCTTTGTTAGGTTGCAGTGCTTATAAAATCACAAGACCCCTGTTCAAGCACCTGGAGGGACCCCAGTTTGAACTGGAGTGCAGGGCTTAGGAAATCCTGTGAAGAGGAATTCCAGAACAAAAGTTCTGTGAGTTTTTGTGATAATGTGCAGTGGTTTTTTGTTCTGGTTTAGGCAGTTTTTTTTTTCTCTTTGGGGGGAGGTCTGAACACAGAGATTCTCAGATTTTACTTCCCTTGCGTACAAACTGGGATGTTTTTGGCAGTGAAATTTGGGGGTAATGGCTATTTGCCTTCCGTTCAAGAGACTTTGAAAATTTGATTTACAATATTCATAAAGAAATAATTATGGGGTATTAAGCTGAAAGAGACTGGGGGTGAGAATGGGTCATAAATTCAATGTGAGTCAGCAGTGTTGTTCTGCTATGAAGGAGGCACACTAGGATGTATAAACAGACCTGTAATGTGCCAAATTTCAGTCATTTCTTCTGCCTGCCTTGATGCAGGGAAAAACCTCAGCTAAACTGCCCTAATTCTGGTGATGCTTTCCAAGGGAGAGCTGACAGGATAGAGTGTCCAGAGATGGACAAGAATGCTGAGGAAAGAATAAGATACCATGATTCAGCGTAGAGAAAAGAAAACTGAGGGGAGATGAAAGTGGCCAGGTGTTCAGGAATAGCCCCTTCACCAGTCCCAAAGCAGAGTGAAAGAAGTAAAAGGCTTAAAGAGGAAAAATGAAAAAAAAAATTGCAATTACATGTCTGGAGACAAATCTTGCTAGGAAGGACAGTGAAGCACTGAAATAGATCGTGTAGAGAGATGTCCATTGTCACAGGGTTTTAAGCACAGATTAGGGAAACATCTGTCAGGGATGGCAGCAGTTTAGTTGATCACTTGGGGCAGAGGGCTGACTAGATGATCTCTGGAGGTTTCTCCAAGTCTTACCTCCTAGGGCTCTAAGGTTTATTTCTTTATTATGTAATCATTGTCTTGAGTCTCTAAGGAAGTTTTTTGCTTAAATTAAATCTGTGTAGTTTTACATGCATAGGGTTCTTAAAGAAGAGGAAATTGTTCTGCTTTCTTAATGCTTGGCTGCAAACTGTGAATAATTATGACAGCCTTATAAAGAGATCACCATAAGTGGCAATTAACATACATGTTGAAACAAATGGGAATGATTCAGTTGTACATGTGAAACAAAAAAACCTATCCAATTCTGGCTTTAAGTGAAAGCCTAACTATTCCTGATCAAATGTAAGAGGGGAAAGCCAAATCTTTCAAAACATGATATGTGATAGAAGGTACTAGCTATAGCTCAGTAAGGGTGTGAAGGAAATGGATAAAGGAGTGAAAAAAAACAGTATAAAAAGATTAGCTCTCTAGTAAGGAGCCAATATGATTGCAGAAGCATTAAAATCCCTGCAGGAGATTTACTGAAGACTCTGCCCTGGATTAGAATTTGATATAAAATAACTTAACTGAAGTCATACAATTTCTATGCCATTTGTAGCTGAGTTAATAGCATATGTTCCTGGAGGATTACAGTCAATGATTAAGGAAATTAGGTTTTGTTTGAATTTAATTTAGTTGTATAAAGCTGCTACAATAATTTACAGCTTTGATATTTAATATTTAATAACCCAGATCCTAAAAGAATCCGAGGTATAGCAATGTCATTATATATTGAAATATTATCCCCATAAGTCATTTATATTTGCTAGTTGGGAAGAATGTTCATCAACTAGATGGGCTAAACAGGAGCTACTTGATAAAAAACCAATGCAGTTTTACAGGTAGTGGTAGTGAAATCTTTCTGTATCTGTTATCCAGTAAATCATAATTCACTTAGAGAACTTTTCAATCTCAGTTTCAGTCTTCATAAGAATATACCCCTGATAGTTTTCCTTCATCTAATTTCCTAGCTTTTGGCTTTATGAACATTACAAATCCCGTCTATTCTTTCTTATAAGCCTGCTTCTGCTGCTCCCTCCTTTCATTTAAAAAAAGATTTAAAATGCTCAATCTCCAATTTAGCAGGGTACCCTGTTTTTCTCTTCAGAGGAAAGGAGGCATGTAAAAACACCCTCATCTGAAAATCAAACCCCCAGTATTTTCAGGCACCTTTCTATTTACCACTACATTTATAAGAGCCCCAACCTGTGGTCTAAGTCCCTCCCCATACTGAGGATACCACCTGCAGAATTCAAACAATCATCCAAAGTGCAAACATGCACCTAGGAAGTGAGAGAGCAAAAGGCTCCCAATGGCCAGCCTGCTCTCCTGCATCTCTGTAACCTGGACATCACTGTACTCCATGCTCCCTTCTTGTGCTTGTAGTCATTTCTCTCCTTCTCTATCCCTTTTCCTAGGAGGAGAGGACCCATCAATGCCTTCCAAGACACAGATGTGATAAAGGAGAGTGAGTTTGGCAAAAACTTCAGCTCATTTCTAGTGCATTGTGAGTCCAGGCTTTCAGAAAGGAAGGTGGAAGCACTGACTGCCTGGCACTACAGTTAGGAGTGGCTGTGGGTCTGCCACGAGCACCCGGGCCCTGGCTGGAGTGGGAGGTGCTGGGAGCTGGCAGAACTCCACCGACATCAAAGCTTCTGCAGCCCCAAAATATAGCAAAGAGGGGTGTTTTTTCCCCTCTGATTAATGCTGGGGGAAAGCACATGAGCAGTTTATAGCTCTCTACAGTTATACATCTTTCCTGTTGGTTTTATCGTTTAGGGGAAAAAAAAAAAAAAAAAGAAAAAGGCCTCTGGAAGGACTATTTTTTTTTCTTAAAGAACTAGAAAGAAAGAAAAGGTTTCAGGTATTTTATTAGGATTTGTAATTCCTCCTTCAGCCTGGGCTCTATTTCTGGGAACACACAGGAGTTCTGCAGCACTGCGTATTTCAAAGAATAGAAGCAAAATTGTTCTGCAGGCACTATTTCAGCCATGACTGAACTGGAAGACCTGAAGTTAAAAACAGTGAAAAGCTGTAGCATTGTCCTCAGCAAAGAGGAAAACGTTCCAATTTTGGCTAGGAATCCTTTGGATTGTCTTTCTAGTCATTCTCTCTCCTGTTTCCCAATGTAACGATCATGTGATGACCTGACAGGAATAACACTGTTCATGTTTGGGGCACAAATAAATGGAGGCTGGGCACAGGTTCCTGGTACAGCCATTGCCAGTGACAAGGCCAAGCTCCTCTCACAGGTGGAACCCTGGGCACACAGGCAGAATATCTCAGGCTTTAGACAATGGTTGTCAACATAAACTGTAAGCTAAAAACTGGTGGCACTGTTTTTGTTTGCCCTCTGAGTACCTCTGCATAGAGTCTTACAATTAAGTTTTTCCTTCATGGTCTAAATATACTGGAATTCCTGAGAAAGTGTTTATTATGGCACCGAGCCTAAGCTAATGAGTCTGAAGTCAAGCCAGTACAACCTGTGTCTCACTGCAACTTGATTTCTTTGGGCACGGTGTCTTGTTAATTACAATCATATGCTTCTGATAAACTGAAGTCATAAGTAAAAGGGATGAAAAAATGTTGTATATAAAAAGAAAATCCCCAAACCTGTAATGTTTGTACTGGGTACATGAGAAGTCAGCTCTCAGAAAGCCAGGCTGTATCTCATCAGGGGACTCATGGAAGGACACTGGCTTCTCTGCTTATCTGTGCCTGATAAAGTGTCATTGTTGGGTTTTTTAATTTTATTTTTTTTACTTTCAATGATGTAGGGGTTGTGTGTAGGCCTTTGCTATCATCACTCAGAACAGTTAAACAGTGGTGCTTAGCTATGGTCCTAGCAAGCTACTCTCCTCCCTGGTAATACTGAGATCCAGTGATGATCTGCATGTATTTTTTATGTATATTTATATATATATATTTTATTTTTTTGTCAGTCCCCTGACACATATTCAGAATTTAATGAAGAAAATAGTCATGAAGCTGTGTGCAAAACTCCGTAATATTTTTACAAACTAATTAGTTAAGCTGGTTTTTTAATCTCTGTGCTGGAAGGGGCTGAAAGACAGGACTGTACCACAAAATACAGGTTGGCAGATTGGGAAATTACTTCACAAATGCAGACAGGGGGAGGGGGAGCGTGTAAAGAAAACAACTCTCCCATCCGCAAAAAACCCCTGCTAATCATATTCATCATCACTGCAGTAGAAATGTAATGACACGGGTCTTTGTCTGAGAGCAAGGCTTCCATAAACCTGTCAAGATGCTTAATTATGTTCTGTTGCACTGGACTGCCAGAGACCTGCTAAGTAAAAAAAATAAACTAGTAAGATTAGATACTCCTTTTGAACTGGAATACTGTTCTGGCTTTCCTGTCCTCTTGTTATCAGCGAAAACTTCCGAAGGAAAAAAATTTCCACATCTTTGTTGCTTGTAAAATATATTCAGTTTTACAAACAAGCTTCTTCCCAAAGGCTGCAGTTTCTGAACAAACCATCTGCTCAATCATTTTCTTTCCTGGCAAAAAGAGAGGCTGAGTGCCAGAATTTTTTTTCTGTGATGTTTACCCATAAGTTATTAATACCTATCTGACATCCATAGAGATCTTCAAACTTTTTTGTTGAGTAAAACAATATTGTTGACTTGTCTGACAATATCCAAAAATGAGTGAGCATTGTTTCTGATCACCCCCACTGTACGGATCACAATGCCAGTTTGTTTATAAATAATGTCAGCTGTTGTCTTCTCTTGAGTGCTTCATCCCATTGACTATACTTCCCTCATCCTTTATTTGAGACATCTCCCTGTGCTGGTCCTGGTATGCATAATGACTGGAGAGACGTGAGTAAAGAGAGCTTCTATGGTGTAATAGGCACATCCAAATATCTTCTGGAGTTTAGACTCAGCAGTGTCACAGTGTGTTCCTAATGGTCTTTAAACTGCCTTGAAGTCAAATGTCAATTCTGAGTACTGCTGATGGGAAAAGCCAGTGAAGAAAATCCAAAAAATCTACCACCCCAAAACCCCAGCTAATGATCCCAGTGAAGAGCTACTAATTCTTGTGGATTTGCTCAGTCTGATAAAACAGTGTTTGAAATAGCAAAATTTTACTTGACAGGAGAATCTTCAGCATCTGGCAAGAAATAATGAAAGGGTTTACACTGAGTTTTGTAACTAGCTGCTGACTTTTCCCTGCTTATTATTTACCAGTAACAGCATTACAGGGGTCTAATGAGAAGTATATATTTTATGTCTGTAGTGATGGGTCTGTAGTGATAGGTCTGGCATGTGTTTATGGCAGCTTTAGCCTCAGAATCCTTCAGAGAAGTTCAGGAGTATATCAGAGTATTTACCTGCTAAATAACAGTCATGGCACATCACGCTCAAATTTTTTGCTGTTTTTTGTTGGTGGTGGTTTGGTTTTGGTTTGGTTTTTTCAAGAGCAAAAATCAACTATTTTTATCCCACTGGAGTATTTCAGTTATGCCAGCTTCTGTTAAGCTTCTCAATGGGGTAAGATAGTCCTATTGCTCTTTGAAGAGCCATGGCTGATTAATATTCTCCAGTACCCCTGTGTTCTGGAAGTCTGAGTGGGATCTACTCATCTAGTGTTCTCACTTTAACTTTGTAGGAATCAAAATTTATCCAAATGCAGTATATTTTTAGAAATCCTACAAATTGATTCTTTTTGTCACTAATTGAATTGGAAAACAGAGGCTCTTCTAAAACAGGATTCATAAAATCTTGTCAGTTCTCTACTTGAAAGTCCCTTCAAGGATCTCAAAGACAGAGAACATGGTTTTAATGTGCTTGTTGGAAGATTTGTGGAGGGAGGCATCTTCACAAAAAGAACTTTTTCATTATTTTGACTGCACCAAGTAAAACCAAAATCTTTTAGAATAAGGCCATTACATTGTAGATCTCAATGTTTCAGCCCAAAGAGGGAGCTGCCATATTCACAAGTGCTACAAAAATGGGCCACAATTAGAGTTATAAAAAAACTTTGTGTTAGTAATTGTAGTTGTCTGTGTGGTTTGAGTTTGGGGGTTTGTTTTAAGTATATGAGATGGGGTTTTTGGGTGTGTTTGTTTGGTGAGAGTAGGAACCAGAGAAGGAGAGGTGAGCAAGAATGATGGGATCTGATCAAGCTGTCCAAAACTAGTTTTATTGCACAGAGGTAGTATAAATCATGGTAAGGTACGTTAGCTCGAAATGCAGCCCAAAATGCCCAGAAGCTCAGGATCCTGATTTACAACACTTTGAGCTAAAGACATTTTGCCAATTCTTTCATTTCCATGGTGAGTCAGGAAATATTTAGTACTTTTCTTGAGCATATTTTGAAATCTTGGGCTTTTCTAAAAGTTTGTCTAATACTGGCAGGAGAGACTTTTGCAAGTCAGAAATTCAGAAACCTTTATTCCTTGGATTCACAGAATGTGTGGCTCCTGATAACTGTAGCGAGGAATGTTGCCTTGTGTGACCCTGGATTGCCACGCTGTTGTAGGAGTCAGGTAACACCTACTCAGCAGTGGTGGATACAGAGGAGTACTGGGCAAAGTGACCCAGTGGTGCTCCAGAACTGGAAATGGCCTGAAGTGCCAGTGTGACAGAAGGGCACATGAGAATATGACTTAGAAATTTTGATTTGGCATATTCGAGGTAATGCAATACATGTGAATCCTGACCACATTTTGAGATACTGGTGTTGCAATATAGAAGTTCTGGACTGGGTCCAGTTTCTTCATAAACTTTATGTATTTTTTTTTAACTGATTAACTAATCTTTGCCTTGACATGAGTTCTTTTTCTCTTAACAGTCTTACACATGTTTGGTGGCAACAATGAGCTACAAGTCTGTGAGCTGTCATGCACAAGTGAAATGGATAGTTTCCAAATATGCATTTCTGGAAGAGGAAAAGTTCTGCCAGAAAGAGACAGGGTTTTTTATTACTTGTTGTGATTATTTATGAGCATGTTTATTACATTGATATGATGGTGGTATGAGGACTATCCAGGTATACAATATACTATCCAGGTATATGATTTTATTTTTTTGTCATTGTATGTTGATAGCTTTCCTATGGCACCATTTTCTTCTGCACAGTATCTTTAATGAAATTAATCCAAACTGATCACCCATTCAAAGGATTGAAGGGACTGGGATTTGACTGGAAAATAGGATGCAAACTTGAATAAACGTTTTTGTGTGTTGCTATGGACTCCAAGAAGCCAGGGAGAAAGTTGATGTACCCAATGCAGAAATTAGGTGGTGTTAGTGTGCAATGAGAGGTCACTTGTGGGTAAATTAGGATAACCAAAACAGGCACAAGTTGAAAGAGGCATCTGTAAAGGAAGAAGTGAGCCTGGACAATGAGAGCTAGGCTTTGAAACCATAGAATGGTGTGAGTTGGAAGGGACCTTAAAGATCATCTGGTCACAAGCTCACCACTACAGGCAGGACACCTTCTGCTATCCCAGGCTGCTCAATGCCCTGTCCAGCCTGGCCTTGAACACTGCCAGGGATGGGCATCTGCAGTTCCTCTGGGCAACCTGTGCCAGTGCCTCACCACCCTCTCAAAGAAGAATTTCTTCTTAATGTGCAATCTAAATGCACCTCCCTTCAGTTTCAAGCTGTTCCCCCTTGTCCTATCACTGCATGCCCTTGTTAAAAAGTCCCTCTCCAGCCTTCCTCATAAAATGACTCATCTGCTGTTGCTCCAAGAATCTTCCAGTGTGCTGACTGGATATGCATTCCTGAACTGGTAATAACAGTCAGTTCCTGAGCCTCATGAGGAACCAGAAAGGCAAGATGTGGCTGAGATTTCAGATAAGGCAGAGTTGAAGCTGTGTTGGAGATGTTGAAGGGCAAATTTGCAAATGCAGCAGGGGCTGAGAGAGGGCAGCATTGTTTGGTATGATGTCAGTAGTGAAGCATGAGTTAATACAGCTCGTAATAAATGTAGCACATTGTGCAGTGTCCTAAAGGGACATAGTGCATACTCTGGAGGATGTGGATGAACTGTCCACCCATTCTTGGCAAGCTCTACAGTTCTGAAGTCCTACACACCAAAGTTACAAAACTGAAAATTTAAAAAATGAGGCATCTGGGAACTGAAACCAGAGCTGTATTATGCTGTACGTAAGTATGTTTACAATCAGAGTTGAGTAAAATAGAGTAGAAAGAATTGGTTTCTTATAATCTGGAGTCACTGGCTCTTTCTTTTGTTTTTTGAGGCAGTTACCAAAACAAAATAGAAAAATCATGGGATTACTGATTCAGTGGTAGCAGTGATGTTTTACAAACTCAGCCAGGGCAGGAGGATTTGGTGGTGGTTTAGGGTTTTGTTGGTTGGTTGTTGTTTGTTAGCAACTGTGCTGCAGGTTTGTGCAGGCTCTCAAACTCATCCTTTTCCAGCTTCTTTCTCAGAAATATGAATGGCTTTTTTGGAATCAGCTTTTTAAAAAGAAAAGTTCTTTTAATAATGCACCTGACTTCTTCAGTCTGTCACTACCAAGTCTGTGAGGGGGGAGGAAGTTGTGTCCACACTTACCCTTGATGCCTTTTAGCTCTTTATTTGCAGGATTATTACATTTCAAGAACAGGATTTTCTTTGTTGTAAGAACAAGAGATTTAGTCGCTGTTACCCATGTATTGTACACCAATAAAATTTGCAAGAGGAGAAATGTCACAGTAAAACATATTAAATAAGGGACATTTCATGGAATATGGAAAATATCATAAGTCAAAGTAATTAGTCTTGAAAAACTGGCAACTGCTATTGCTATAAATACAGCTGTACCAAAGAGGTGAAAAAAGATGTCTCTATGGAGGTATTTAAAGGTATTTTAGTACTTCTGTCACTACAGTAACTATATACCATCCACAGGTGCAACTGTAAAATGTTCATGTGTGATAAAATAGCTAAATAAGAAATGCCAAATAATAGCACTCAAAAAAATGTGCATCTTTCTTTTGCAAGGTATTTATTGCATAAAACATTCTTTAAAATACTGAGTCTATGTCCGTGACAAGCTTGCAGGGACTTAAATTAGGATTTTGAATGGGTTAATTCCATTTCTGGCATTAGCCTCCAAAAGCAAGCTATTAGTGGACTTTTGGGCTCTCTTGTACTTGCACCTCAGCAGGTTTGAGCCCTTGCAGCAGGGTGGGCAGAGCTGGCCCCTGGGTGTTGCTCAGGGACCTCTTCTGGACACAATGTCTGTGTGCACAAAGCTACCACGGGCAAGTCAGCTGTGCTCTAAAGCTTGGGCAGAGAAACCACTGCTGTGTTCTGATCCTGGCTACTGGATTAAAAGTGGTTTGATGCATTGCTGTGTCCCTGTCTGAAGCCAATGCAGAAGGAAGCTAAAGGTCAGACTAAAAATATGTTGATGAATCAAAATCCTCTTCTGACTCTTGAGGACACATCAGCCAGGAAATCCCTGTACGTGTCTGAAGCAAAAGGAAAAATGTGACTGGGGATAGATTTTCTTCTTGCCGTGGATGATGCTCTATCACTCCTGGTCTTCAAGGACAGTCCTGCCAGCCAATGTTACATGTAATTAAATGATTAGTCACTGTAAAATCACAGGTTGCACCTGCATTGCTAAGCCAGAGACCAGTTTTCAGACATTTCCTTAAAACATACTGCTGGCAAAGTTTTAGATAATGTAATAGAAGCTTCATATTGCAGTCCTAGAAAAATCCTGGACTCTGAGGAGCACTCTCCACGCTTAACCAATTCAGCTGGTCTGAGGTGGCCTTGGTGGGCACTGGTGAGAAGCTGTACTTCAAACTAGAGCAAACTCTTTCCATTCCAATCCTTGTCCAGCTGCTGCCTGCAGAGGACTGGGCTGGGCAGTACTGTGAAGGTGACACACACTGCTTGTCCCTTCCTCCATGTGACCAAGCACGCTGTCCCACTACCCTGCCATGCTGCTGCAGCACGGCACAGTCAGCTGTGTTGGACAATAAAACCAGAACTGGGAGGCAGGGATGCCAGTCAGCCAGCAAGGACATTTGTAATGGCTTTGTAATGGGAATTTCCAAGGGGAGCTCAGCAGTACCTCACCATGAAGCCTTGTGAGTCTTGGAAGCTCCAGGGAGCACAGGAGTCTCCTCAGCCCCAGGAGTTCCCAGAGCACATCAAGTCTGTCTTCACTGTGCTGACTTATCACTTGGCATTGAATAGAGTTCAGCTCCTCAATCCTTCTATTCGGAGACCCGTGGCTTAGGCTCAGGCCTGCTTGCAGGCAGCTGGCAGCTCTGGGTTTGACATGTTTCTCTTCAGACCTGGTGGAACATCCTCATGATCAAGAGGTCAGTTCCAGAAAGAAGACTTTCCAAAGGGGGCACTATAACACCGTGTTCTAAAGTACCCAAAGGGCCTTCAGAGATCTCATACCCTGTTCCATGTGTAAAATACATCTCTTTGGTCTTGGTTCCTCTAAGATAAACATGTAGCTGTGTGCAGTTTTTTTCTTTTAATTTCCTACCAAAACAAAACACTTCACTGCAAATGCTTTCCCCCTTGAGGGACGAGAGTACTAATGACACATGACAGATGTTAGTCATGGTTGCTTTGTACACTACCGGAAGGCACTTGGGTGCCACGGAGATGTTTATGGCATAAGAAGTTTTAGAATAATGCAACTGGAGCTTATGTTGGTATTTAAAGTTAATCACTGGCTTTCAAGTTTTTAGCCCCTAAGTTGACAATTATTTTCAAGCCATGTGAAGGACAGGTCTCAGGCAGAAAAATAAGTTATTTTTCTGCCTGATATCAGTGCATTAGTAATAAATTATATAAGTTCAAGGGAATTTGAAATCCAGTCCATAATGATAAGGTATGAGAAGTGCATGCATGTGAAGGGGGAAGAGAAAATTCAATGAGCTACTAAGATAAGTGAGTCTCTCATGTTCTTCCCTGGCCCACTTACAGTGTTGATAAAGATGCTAATGGACCTCTATTGTGCATGTATCTATTTTGATAACCATAATGCAGGAGAAAAAAAGCATTAAGTTGAAGTGCTGCTTCTGCAGAAGAGTATTGAGCTGTTCTACAAAAGACAGATCTGGGCTCCCAGCTTAAACACTGGCTTCAGATATTAAATTCTAGATATTGTACACATAGCATGACCCTTGTCAGGGAGGACCTCAAGGCCTGTAATTTTCACCTGATCCTACGTTCATTGGACAGTACCTAGGCTAAATTAAACACAGGCAAGTTCCTAAGCATCCCAAAGGGAAGTTTCTGTCCTAGTCACAAGGTTCAGTAATTCTTACGTACAACCAAGTCCATACTACATCTCTCTTTCCCAAAGCCTCACAAAAGATGATGGCTTAACCACTAGCTAGCAGATTTGGACTGTCATTTTAGTTGAAGACATATAGCACACAGTTTTGCACGCCTCAGCAAGAACATCTGTTTGGCAGCTGCTTCTGGTTTCAAATCAAACCTCCCCAGTTACTAAGAGCTGCAGATGAGAGAAGTTAGCTGTGGCTTGCTTCCAGTTGTGTTGTGTGATCAACTTAGCAATGGGGCAACCAATAATGTAGAGAGCACTCACCAAGTGTGGCTTTCTAGCTGTCAGATAATCCACAATGTGGATTTCTATAAGAAAAATGAATAAATGCAGAAAGAGTTTCCAGGTGTGTTTGAACTGATCACTTGTTTTCAGGTTTTGGGGAGATAAGACCTTATCCAGCATCATGGAAGAGCCCTGAGTATTTCTGTACTCCAGGGAACATCAAAGTAGTTATTTAAATGCCTTGAGAAAAATCTACCTTCTCCACATAGAATAATACAGTGTTTCTTGCTATTTGTATTTGTTCTCTGTAAGAAGAGTTATATCTGTAAAATGGCATTGAAGAAAAGGACTTGTTGCAGGATATATTTTGATTTTACCTTGTTACCACGTCTGCAAGGGCTTGCCACATGATCAAGGGGTTTCCTGGATCCTGGCATACACCACAGTTTGCTTGAAAAGCACAGTATGAAATGGTTTGTGGAATAAAGGGGGAGCTGAGACTTTTTTAGAAGAACGAGAATTGATATAGCTGGTTTGCCCACAGAACAACTGGATAACAAATTCTGTTGTTCAGTTCTTTGGCTGTGCTTGTTTGTCTGGTTGTTCACGAGCTGTTGTTCACCCAGGAGCTCATTTACCTCAGTGAGCCTTCTGGGTGCACAACAACTGCAGAAATGGGAAACAGGGACCTGAACGTGGCTTCTCCCACTGATTTTCAGCCTCTGAGAGAAGTACTTGGTGCCAAAAAGAAACTTCAGAAAAATTGGGGGATACAGATATTGGGATTGGGCTTCAAACTACATGAGATGAGGGTAAATGTTGTCATTAAAGGTACTTTAAAACAGTTATCTCTGAAACTAATTAGCAAAGGCTTTTAATTGGTGGGGGCATATTTTTAAGGACCTCTTCTTTAATCTTTTATGGTAATCAGGCTCCCACATTTACAATTCAGCAGTGTTCCTCATACAAATAACTAGATAAAATTCTTAATTAGATTATAGTGACTATAGGAAGAAGTTGTTCTAAAAGTGAAATTACAGACTGTTATGACTAATGCTGTACAAATTAGCATGAAGTAGCTCAGACCAAATTATCCCTAAGAGTTTGCAATTAGGAGCACCTGCTATTAGTGCACTTGCTAAACTTTTATCAATTAATCATTACTTCCTCGAATAACAAGAACAAAACTGAATGTTGTGAATATTGTAAGAATGATTAATTGCTAGTGGTGAATTGCTGACTAGCTCCATTATTACTTCTACTTTAAAGACTTTCAGAAACGTGTCTATCAGTTTTATGAATGCATAAATTATAATAATGTACTTAGTATCAGTTGGACTTTCTTGTCCTACTTGGCTGGTAGCATCTGTTCTCAAATGTAGATAAGTCTGAGACTTTCAGAGCGTGAACTGTGTAACAGAACATTGTTTTTACCTTGAATTTTTTTTCCTCTTTTCTTTTTCAAAATGGACCCTAAACTCAGACTCCTAAATGTTAGGCGACTAAATCAATGATTCTATTAATTCTTTTGATTACTAGGTATAGGGTAATTCCCTCATCTGAGGATACTGTCCTTGGACATCTGGAAAGATATTCAGTGCTGTTAACATCAGTGCCTGAACTTACCTGTTTGTTCCAGCTTTGTGGAGCAGCATTGTCCTGCTTCTTTTTCAATACATAAATGAAGAGATGAGGCAGTATTATGACATTGGAGTGTAACTAAAGTGGATGTTTTAGTCTTTTGTTTTTCAAGAAGCCTCTGTTTTCATCAGTCTTAGGCATTCTGAAAAGGTCAGTGATGTAGAATACTAATTAATGGTTCAATAAATGATGTTATATGAAGCATTTTTCTTTATATTAACTGGGGGTTGGAGTAGATGTTAAATTTTGCCGATTCAGGAGTGCTTTTAGTCCTGTGTAATCAGAGGCATTGCAGCTTTAACGTGAATTGAAAAAACCTAAATCGGAGAGAACAGCATTACAGCTGTTGAGTGAAACACCAGCAGGTTGCCAAAATGCATGATACTGTGTTACCAGATTCATAAGAAATATATGAAAATCTGGAACTGATCAAGAGATGCATAAAATAGCTAGAATTGTTTATCTTGGCTGTTCTGAGATGAAGTCACTACATGGATGGAATAATTCTGAAGTGCAGCTTGTGAAAACTGTCAGAAATTAAGATTTCACAAAGCTGGGGAAAAAAATGAGGTTGGAAATCAGCCAGCACGGGAAGAAAAAATCCAAAAGCTAGGTATTTTTGACATGCCTCAGAGATATAAAGGGAGAAGGTATGGGTGGAAGACTTTTCTCATTCCCAGACCATCTGAGCTGTAAGTAAGAGCCACTTTCTAATAACGCTTTAGCTTCCTAGCATAAAATGTACCTGTCAATTAAGTCTATGGGTTTTATTATAGTGCTGTTGAACAGGTAGTGCAGGTAAATATTGCTTCGATTACTTAGTCCCCTATAGTGAAATGGAGACAACAGAGGAGCAGCAGAAAACATGTTGCTGTCACTTAACCTAGCACCTGGAATGTTCTCAAGCTTTAATCACATGATAAATGAGATAATAATAGCCTTTGTCCTAAATGTTGCAATCAAGCTGCCACACACGGTGCTGTGGAAATTCTTCCTGGGAGCTCTTGGTGAGCCAGGCTCATTGCCTCTCCACAAAGCACCCCTCATTTGGAGCACTGGGCTTCCAAGCCCTCCTGAAGTGAGCTCTCCCTTGTGATTAATTCCTACATTTCAT
Source organism: Daphoenositta chrysoptera (assembly GCA_013397915.1). NCBI lineage: Eukaryota > Metazoa > Chordata > Aves > Passeriformes > Daphoenositta > Daphoenositta chrysoptera. The sequence continues at coordinate 127,287 of VZRO01003786.1, read as the reverse complement.
GAAGTGACTATTTGAAGGCAAATATAATGCTTACGTGAGGCACTTAGTGTGTTTTGATAATATATATGCACAAGTATCAGTTATTTCATAATATGGTTATAGAAATTATTCTGAATTAAAATATTTTACTGAGAGCTTAGACTTGGGGCATGTGAACCATGGAGAGGCAAAGTGGAGCCCTGTGGGGAAACCCTGGCAATCATTAGAACAGAGGTGGACCTGCAATGCAGGAGCACAGCGAGGGAGTCACCAGCAACACCCTCAGGAAATGCAGGCATATCAAAATGCAGTAGTCATTAGATTGATTAGTTCTTCTATAATTGATAAACTGGCCAAAAGCAGAGTTTCAGCAAACAGCAATGAAAATTACAGAGCACCTAATGATGATCATGCTCAAAATTGTAAAGATTTTTGTTGTTTCTCTCCCTGCTGTTTTCTTACTTCCCACCTTAAAGGTCAGGTACTTTTGACAGATTGAAATTTTCTTTTCCTATACCTTATCAAGCATAAGACAAACTGAATTTTTGTTTTTTAAATGAGCCATTTGTATAAGGTAGCTGTGTGCCTGCCCTCTTCCTTTCAGTCGCCTCAGGCTCTGTATACTTGTTTTCTGCCTTCCTCTCCCTGTATGGACCTCACTCTTTCTCTGCACAGTTTTCACAGATGAAGCTGGTATGATACAGTGCTGAAACCTAAGAACAATCCCCTTGTTTCCTTCAATATACTCTGGATCCACTCATATTTGCACAATGGTGCAAGTAAAAAACAGCTTTGGTCATGATTGGTGACTATCACCATAATTCTTACTCACCTGAAGCTGCTACCACACTATAATAAAAGAAATGGGTGCTACTGGCTCTGCTCAAAAGAAGAAAACAAATCCTAAATCCTTGGCACAGGTGCTGAGCATAGCAGCACTGATTTTAAAGAAGCTGCAGGGACTGACACGAGTGGAGTACATAACCACGGAAGGATATCTAGGTCACCAGGGAGCTGACGTTCCAAACACTCCTGCTAGGCATCCCCTTTGGCACTTTGGTTGGCCTAGTTGGGAGCAAATAATGAGGAAAAACAGTAACTCAAGTGACCACTGTGTAGCACTTTTCTCTCTCTGCTTCTCTATATTCATACAAGTCATCAAATATTTAGTTTTAGCCTGTTCAATCCTTTCTCTTCTAAACATAAGGCAGGAGGTATCACAAGAGTAGATGTCTCTCATGAGAGTTTCAGCATTTCCCCATTTGGACTTGGTTGAAAGTTCTGTTACAAATCCTGCTCTTGTAATGTTGCCATTAGACACTTGACAAAACAAGTAAGTATCTTAAGTATTTCCCCAACAATTTATAATACAAGTTCACTTTATTTTAATTTTTAGACCAAAGAATGCAGCTACTCTCACTTTATTAAGCTAATTCCCCACATTTTACTACTATAGGCTTCTCTATTTAAACTGTGCTGCCATGTGGCTGCATTTGAGTTATGCCCATAGCTCATTTGGAAAATTGTAGATGACAACTGGCCCCAAAATGCAGTACTAGAATGTGAGCTGCACTTTCCTTTGTGTGTGTGAGCGTGTGTGTGATTCATATGCAGAGGAAAAATCAACATAAATGTTGGTGGGCACATACCCAAAACCAACTTTATGTGCCAATGCTTTTCTTGTTCAGTTCTGTTTCTACTGATCTTGATCTTGAGTGAGATCTTGTGCTCCCCCAGCAGACCAAGGGATCCCCTCTCTTGATGCTACACCAGCAGCTCAATTTCATGCCCTGGTAGGGATGTGACTGGAATCAGGGGTGGTTATGGTCCTCTGCTAGCTGGCTGTGCATTCAGATCAGAGCCAGTTGGCAGAGGTCAGAGCAGCCCCATCTGTGTGCTAGACTGCTCCAACCCAATCTGCTGAGGAGGATGGATCCCAACCAGCAAGGACAAAGAGCAAACTCTTCTGCTTACTCAGTAACAAGAAAAAATTGTTGTACTTCATTGAGTAGTGGAGAATGTTCCTAATACATGTGTCTGTATATATATATATATATATACATGCATATGTGTGTTAACATTTTGTAAATATAACCTTTGGAATTCTTTCAAAAATTGCAGTGCTATTTGGATCAGGTTTAGATTTATATAAGCAAGTCTGTCTGGTTTGTGTTGTTCTGTACCAAATAATTGTTAGCTCATTTTGCCTAAATTTAATGCCATCATAGAAGTTGGAGATTATCAAGTTTCTATGTGTTTTGCCAACTAGGAGAAAAGCTGTCATGTCACTTGATAGATACCATGGAAAGTCACAGAAAAGTAGGAGAATCTACAACCAAAGTTTGCACATACCCTCCCAGGTACTGAAGCCAATCAATTGCAACACACCAAACCTTAAAGAAATTAGTCTGTTACCCTGCTAGTTTTCCTTGGGGCTGGATGAATTAGTTTTGCAATACTACCCTTTCTGGTCTTTTTCCTATGATAATTTAATTGTCAAAAAGTTGGATTTTTACAGAAGGTCTCTTGGAGATTGTCTGTTGCTCAGTTTCACTTTGTCTAAATTTGAGGGAATTTGAAGGGGTCTTTGAAATACTGTTGTAGTCACTTAGGGCACATTTCAAAGCCTTCTGTGACACTGCAGAGAATGAAGTACGTGACTCACTGAGTAAATGTGGCTCATGCTAATTGTCTGGGGACCTTTGTTCCAGTAATATATTGAGTTTCCTGCTCTGAGATCAGTTTAGTCAATAAAAGGCTGGTTTCTTTGAATGTAGGAAATAACTGAAACCCAAAATTGAATATCATTATAATGGACATCTTAGGAACCCCACAGAACAAATGAAATTAGGTTATGGGCACAGGCCTTGTTAGAGGTGAGTGACTCTATTCTCTTCCTGAAAAAGTTGTTTTAGTTGCACACATGCTGTGCTAAGTAATTGCTTTGCATCATTAATCCATTTTTCACTACAAATTGGTCTCATTAAAATTGGCTGGTGAGAGTCAATATGGCCAACTCTTCTAGAGAAATACGCTGCTGTGTGCAAACAGGCAGCCTCAGATCTGCCTCTGCTGGCTGGCAAGGCAGAAACTGCGAGTGCTCTGTAAAGGATCACAGTGCATACCATGCAACAATCTTTCATCACTCCCAACAGCAACACGGTAAGGCTTGCTGGTACTGCCAGACCCCTGAAAATACCCTGGAAATGGTTAAATTCACAAGGACAAACTTTATCCACTGTACCTTGCAAGTCGTAAACAGCAAGAATGCTGTAATTTCTCAGGTGAGAGAGGTAAACTGTGGTGAGTGTCGGCATGATTTATAGATCTTGATTTGTGTAGGCAAAGGGCAGCGTGTCTTTGTGTCATGTATAGGTTGTGCATATCTGCAGAGACAATCAGTGCTTGACTTTACCCTGTATTCCTGAGTAACTCTGTGCTCAGTGCTGTTTGCCTTTAGCAAACATTCTTCACTGTTTTGCATTAAGTATTTTCAGTGATTGATCGTTTTCTTGTTCAAGGATTGATAAATGGGAATCTGCTTTTCATCTTGGCCTAAAGGGACCCTTGATGGAGTGGAGCTTTTGGGGCTGTTTTTTCTATAAGCTTAGAAAAGAAACTGAAAGACTTGATGTTGAGTCCCTGGGGAATGGGATTTATAATGTGTGGCTTGGTCTATCACTCATTATGCTGCATAATCAACTAAGTGACCAGTTCAGATGGGAATAAAATCACTGTCAGTTTTCTCAGAGAGCATCAGTGGATGAATATCCTTCGGCAGATTCCAAGCCAAACTCCAATTTCAGAAACAAACGATGCTGTCTTTATGAGTGAAGAGCAAAATCATGGGCTGGTAGAGAAACAGGGAAAAAAGAGCAGTGCAGAGGGGGCATCTGTGTGCAGATCAGAGCAACTGTTTTGCCAGGTCTTCAGTGACAGCAGGTTTTGAAGTGATCACTAAGAATAATGGTTTGAACTGTTGAAAAACATAGCTGCAAGGTTAGATATGTGTGAGATCTATGAGTCAAACCAGCAGGGACTGTCCCAAAAAAACCCATGAAATATGCAGACCTTGGAACATCTGAATGTAGTTTGGAAACAGTGCTCAACATAAGAGGAAACACTCAGCTAAATAGCTATTAAGGCTTAACATATAAATGCTTATTTACACCAACATACCCAGGAAATTCTAGCAATGAAAGTGTTAAGTGAAAGTGAACAGAATTTAAAATAAACAAAAAGAGCATTTAGTGAAGAGGATTTAAAAGGGGTGAAAAATCCATTATGAAGTTACCAGGATAAAAATCAAAACTTTCTGATGATCATGTAGCTTTTGCATCATAAAAATGTAAATGAGCAATATTTATTGCTAAGCCAATTTAAAGACTCAGCTAAACATTAAGTACACTGCTACACTAACAAAATAAAGTTGGCTGTGTCACCAACAGAGAACAACTGTAATTCTTCAAGCTTAGGGTGGCAGTTTTGCCTAATAGTTGTAACCTCTTCCTTTTGCTCTGGTGGATTCTGCTTTCCCTGGTGGCCTAAGAAATTTCATGTCTCCTCTTGTGAATCAGCAGAGAAAAAAGCAAGCAGAGAGGTGAAATAGTTGGTTACACACATGAAACAAACAGTAAATTATGTAGCTGCTGGGGCAGTAGCAAAATCGGAATATAATAGAAGGTTTAGTTTTAATATCATGCAAATTAGAAAGCATAAACAACAGGGCGTGCAATGAAAACATCTTGAAAGGGAGGTAGGCAGGGGTGGAGAGAGAGGGGAAGTGTCTGACAGGTGGTTGTGTGTGGGAATAGTGAATTAGAGCAGCTGAACCAGAAAACATAATATACATGTGTTTCACTTCCCAAATGAAGGGACATCTTTTCAGGTACAGTTTGAATGGCAGTGATTAAAGAAGATTTTCTGGTTAAATGCAAGTACTCCAGTTTTCTTCATACAATGTTGGATATGAATTTGTAGAGGGTATCTTGCCATCTATTAGATAGCAAACTTGTTTGCTGTGGAAGGAAATGGCATCTGTTGAACCCTTTAAAGTTGTTAAATAAATGTCACAAGGTAAACAAAATTTAAAGAAAAAAGTACTGATAGGAGTTACAGAAGAAATTATATGCAATAGGCATCTCAAAAGATGTTTTTTTTTGTATAGCAGTGGTATTTGAATTTCTCAAAAAGCAGTTTCTTTGAAATATCAGATCCAAAAGCCTTTGGTATGGAATGTTAAAAATGCATTTAATTTTGTAAGTTTTACAGTAAATTTTCATTTGTGGGCCAGAGGTTATTTAGATATTTACTTGACGTGAAACTAAGTGATGAGCTGCTTTTTATTGCAAGGAGCCAACATTGTGATCAAGGAAAGGAAAATCACATCTGCATTAGAAATAACGAATAACTGCTGTTATTGACTCTTTAAATGCAACCCAAACAAACAAAAATATTTCAGCTGTTATGTCTTAATGCAACAGGGGAGCAGGTTATATCTGCTATTGTTGGCAAGCTGTGAAATAACATTTATAGATCAATTTACATTAATTTAAGCAAAATATTTCCAATAGATGCTTTTAAAGATAATTCCATTCCAATCTGCTTCTTTATCCTCTACAGCAACTTTTACTAAGACGTTTTAATGTTGGGGTGTGAAGGCAGACTTTGCTAAAACCAGCATTGCTAAGGACAAGCTTTCATGCATGGACTCCACATACATTGATTATTATCAGAAATAAGTTTAATACTCCAGAAATCAGGGCAGCTATATAAAATGAAACTGGGAGATGCCACCAAGCCCTTAAGGTTGTGAAGCAAATCAAAATAGTAATATATGTGTGAAACACTCAGTTGGATTCTCTGTGGGTTTGATGCCATGATGATTTTTTGCCTTTTCTTTTATATACCTTTTATCTAGCTTTTATGTATCCTCAGTGCTCTTAGCATGCTTATTTGTAATTCTTAAAGTCTGATAACTTAGCATAGACCTAATATTCTGTTAAGCCAGGAGACCAAACCTCCGAGAGACCTCACAGTTGGAGGCTGGAAAGCCCTGTGCTATCCTGAGAAACCAAGGTCCTCTCTGGAACACATCCTGTAAACTAAGATTAGGCCCATCCAGGGGGGAATTCCTCAGGATGGGCGAGTATCACACTATTCATTCAAGCCTCTCATTGAGGATCTTTGTTAGATATGCTAATTTGCAAGGTCTTTAAATTGTATATGCCATCTATCGTGTGTGGGCATTTCAGCACATTCCACTTTGGCCAAGTGGTGCACCATAAGGATCCTTATTACATACCAAGGTAAAAAACCCTTTTTCCCCTTAACCGCATCTGGCTCTTAATTTTAAGACCTGGGAAAGGCATCAGGTTCATGGCAAGAGCAGCCAATTGTTTTTGCACTTTGCAATGTCTTTGTTCCCACATGGGTAGCGCAGGGCTGGACACACTGAGCTGGCTTTGCACATCCCAGCACCTGACCCAGTAACCTGGTATTTCCTCTTCCTCCCCTGACAAGGTGCTGAATTTTCCCCCACACAGTGTGATAGCTTTTTTTTAGGGTTTTTCTTAGGAGGTTTTCTTTCTTTTGCTGTTGTCGTCCGAATAGTTCAAGCCTGACAGAAGTTTCCACGTTAGGTTATTGGCCATTCCTGATTTGACCCAGTACAGTTCCAATATTTCAACGGAACTGTGACCTGTATCTTCCCATGTGCAGGCTGCTCCTCAAGACTCAAACAGGATGAATATGGGTTACCTAGTGTGCTACCATCCCAATTTTTTCTAGAGAGTGAAATTTTACTATATATAACACAGAAAAGAGCAATGGAAGTCCTGTTTCAGGAATTTCTTTTTGCTGCCTTTTTTTTTTTTTTCACCCTAGCCTTTACAACTTTCCAGAGAAAAGAAGTTAAAATGACCGAACTGAATCTCTTTAAACCTTTAATTAAAGTATTGGAATGAAAACAGGGAACTTTAAAACTCAGAAGTCTTATCTGCAGGAAGCAGCTAATATCATCTATTCTTTAAAAAATTATTCATATCAAACTGTTGGAGCAAATTTTCTTTGGGAAAGGAATTAAAACAAAGTAATAGCGTGGGGCCAAATGCACTCCTTTACATAGCTCGACTTTACAGAGAGGCAGAGCAGGTGCAAAGCAGCTGAATGATTATGGAAGATAAGAGCAGCAGTGGTTCAGATCTGTGACCTGCCATTTCATCTCAAGCTCCAGCAAAAGCCTCTTCTTGCTCCCTCATCTTTGATTTATTTTTTTTTAGCAGGAGCTAGGGAGCAGAGCTAGGGGTAAGGATACTAAGCTGCCCATTTCTCTGGCAGCCTTTAATTGCACAAGCAGCAGAGTCTGCTTCCTCCAGACTCTGTGGGACATTTGAGTGCTCTGCATTGGAGGGGAAATGAGGAGGAATGGGGGCTGCTGGAGGAGGCTGGGCAGAGCACTCTGGACAGTGGAACAAGCTGAGAGATACCAAGTCCTGCCAAATGCACAGAGGAAAACTGGGGCTGTGTGTGTGCAGGAGGAGAATGTAGGCCAGAGTTACTGGTTGTGGCCTCAAGATCTTCAGTAGTGGATAAAATAGCTCATGGAAAGGTGATGTTTAAGCAAATACCCCAGTACTTTTGGTTCAGTGCAGTATTTGGTAGGGAGCACCATGCTGGACTCGTTATCCTAAGCTTGTGTTTCACACGCTGCAGCTTAAGCAGGCCAGCAAATAGCTCAGTAATGCCACATGAAATATCTTGGCATGTATCTGACAGCTCATTGGGAGAATATCCTGGAAAATTGATCACCTGACACCATTACTCAAAAATAAAATTGAATTGGTGTAGTGAGGTAAACATTGGTGAGGGTGTTTGAATGCTGTTACAGGAAATGAAATCCTCTGCATATATGGCAATATTTATTTTACATTTTGTGTGCTTCAATAGGAAATGAGCTCATATTTATCTTCGCTCTATGGCAAGATGAATTAAGCTCCAGAGCAAGTACAGCATCATTCTCCAATGGTTTTTAACCTGAAAAGCTGCATCCCTGAGTCCCTCTTGCCTTGCCTTACATTTATGCTCCTGCATAGGATGGAGAGGGCAAAAGCCCTTTGAGATGCCTCTTCTGCTTGCAGGTTTACTTGCTGCAGTATTGTTGAGGGGGGAAAGGGGAAGTAAGAGTAAGTTACTTCTGCACTTAGCTGGAATAACTTGACCTCCTGACTCTCCTCAGATAAAAGGCCAATAGGACTTTTCTGGCTGCATCTTCAATATCCTCAGAAATAAAATATGTAATATATCACTCAGATATTGGGTAAACTTGTGACAATTCTGGACATCTTCTGGATACATGAACGAAATTGATATTAGGTCTTACTAATCGATCCAAATAACACAGAAATACATAAAGAGAAAAAAAAAACCCAACTTACAGAACTTATTTTTTTCCTTTCTGCATTAGAAATTAATATAATCTGTCTTGATCTGGTCCTGCTTAAGTGAACAGCAAATTGCAAGGTGGAATGGAATATAAGACTTGCTCTACTTCTTGTCTTGAACTTGTTTATATACTGCACTTTATTGCTCATTCATGTGACTACAGTGGCCATGACTTGTAATCTTTTCCCCAACAAAACATAGTTATCCTGTAGAGCAAAATGTGCTGGAGGAAAGTTTGCAAGCTTAGACCTTGTAAGGGAAAGAAAACAGTGAAATGAAAAATTTTTCTAGTGATAATTGAGTAATACATATTTGTCATGTGTTAGAATGACTTTTTTTTCCTCCTAACTGTAACACTCAAAAATGTGATAGCAGAGAAATTATCTTATCCTGCTTCTTTATTCCTAGCTCAATAGTTGTTTGGGTTCCACAATTTAAAAACTACTTTCTCACAGAAAGCCCTTATCTAACATATGGCATTGTCTCTGCAGTGACGGAATGCCTCATGAGCATAGAGTTTTATTTTCACAATAGCAGCACCCTGGGCTGAGAAGATTTTCAGCCCTGCTAATTGGGTGGGGCAGAGGGGGAGAGAGAGGAAATGAAGTGCCTTGCTTACTTTTCTCAACTAACTGCTGCTCAGAAGCCTGTCTTCCCTTCCATTGTCTGTAAAGGGGCTGTGATTTTCATGGATGCTAGGAGGATCTTTCTTCTCTCTGCATGGTGGGGGGAGCTGTGACAGGGCATTGGTGATGTGGGACACAAAGCCACCAGCACATCATCATCACTTCAAGAAGTGAATATTGAGCCTGGTGATGGTATGGGCAAATGGGGCTGTGAGATATCTGCCTTTTGAGGCTCAGAAGGAAACTGGGAACATTCCAGTTTAACTAAATTTAGTTTTACAATCAAGTAGTGCCCAGGACCTACAGCAAAAGAGATGAAGCTCATACCCCTTTTTCCCAGCAGCACCTGCTGACCAGTATTTTTCGTCTAACATTTTTTTTCTTCTACCCATTGTATTAAAAACACACCTTAGTTAGACTCTACATGAGAAGCCTGCCCTGGTGGCTCAGTAACCACTGTCATCAGCACAAGAGAATGAATCACTTTGTCCTGGCCATGTGAAGTGTGCAGAACTGAGGTGCATGTCCCAGTCACCTTTGGCCAAAGTGCTGATGTAGGTGTTGCACCCAAGGACACATCTGCAGAGATGAAACAGCCCCCGTGGAATGTGTTCTGCATGCTCTTGAAATTGCTACTGTGAGCTCCTTTTACCTTCCAGAGCAAAGAATTGGCCAACAGCCTTTTTAAACAATCTGCTGTGAGAGGTGGCTCACCAGCTCCTTGAGGCCTGTGGCCTAGGAGCATTTGACTGCACAGAGAGTGTTTTTATAGAGTATCTTTTCTGTAAAAAAATGTGAATACTCAGCACCAAATAGCTGTAATTAAGCACTTTGGTTTTCTCCTGAAAGCTCTAAGTATATTAATAGATATCCAAAATGTATTACAAGCAGGGAATACATTTGTTTCTGTTATGCTAACAAAAAATACTTCATTTCTTTAGGCCTCTTTCTCTTCAACTTTTCTTTCCTCTTCATAGCAGTTCTGAAGCATAATGCAACTGTTTTCCAACATGTCTGTAACCATGGTTTTAGTTTTTTGCTTCCTTTGCTAATGAAAAGGAAAATCAAATCAATTTTATCAAGCTACTGGTAAAGTACAGAGAGCATTTACTGTAATTAGGACACTGCATTACAGAAGTGATCTAAAGAATCCTGTTAAATGTCATAGCTCTTAGCAAAGAAACTACAGAAGTTGAAATGGAATTTTTAAAAGGAGAGTTGAGGAATATGCTTAGCTGTTTAATCATGTTGACTGATGTACTCATGAGTTGTGTTTTAATTTAACAAGTTGTATTTTCTTTCTGCAGTAAAAGATTAGAACTCTTTGCTCTAAACCAGGTAATTCCACACATGCCTGCTCTTTGTTTAGCAGCTGTTATGCCACCCTCCATTCATTCTGGCAGTTGGCACAATGCAGGTAATGATGAGGTATGTGATGGCAAATACCTTCATTGTCTCATTTCCAACTGATTTCATATGCCAGATTGTTCAAACCACTACAGAGTAAACCCAGTGCTGATTAGAGTCTAATTTTTGATTCTTTTCAAGTTTATTTTTAAGGAATATAAATTTCCTTCAGAATATGTCTGGTCCTTCAGTCTTATCTATATGGATATAGTCTGTATCATTAATTCATTGGAAGTAGGTGCTTATCCTTTTGCCACTGTTGATTGGATTTGGAAGATTGGATCCTCAATAAGAACCTCTGTATTCTGCAGTGAGGAAACATTGTATGGTGAAGATCTGCTCTATTTGGGAATTAATCTTGCAATCAAATTGAATGCAGGATTAGCTCTGAAACCCCTTTTTTACATCTGAAACACACTAACCTGTGTGTCTAAGAGACAGGTAACTGCTTTGGGAAGTGGAGTCACTGTTCAGTTGCTATGAGCTGGAAAATACACAGTGGTGAAGGCTTGGCCCTGGCTCTTCCTCTCCTTCGTTCAGAGCTGGTGAGAGCAAAGCTGGCCTGCACTCAGAACTGCAGGCAGAAGTCCAGAGTTAATGGACTCATTCAGACAAGTTCTTTTCTGCTTACTCGTTCACCATGCCTGTTCTAGGCCTACTTGAGTTCCTCACACCTTGGCTGCACGTGTGAAACCCCTCATTCCACAGAAAGGAATTTAATCTTCAGTTCTCACTTACCCCCATGAGTGAGATTGTATCCTTTCGTTAGCACAACTGTGTGGTCACAGAGCCCCTGAGCAATGCACAATGTGGAGGTACTGATTTTGTGTTAAGCATGTTATTTTTTTCATCCCTTATAGGAACATTTCCTTAGATGGCAAACTGTCTGAATTTTATAACATCAATCAAATGCTGGTTGGGTTGTGAAGGAACTTATCCCCATAGACACGGAATATAATACTGAATATATCAACTCTGTATCTCCTCGATATGTGCAGAAATTTGAAAGAAAAGGATCAAGCAGTACTTTAAAGTTCAGATCCTGAAATCAATAAATTTTCATCTGCCTCCATCTGCCCTCCCCCACCTGCTACTTAATGATCTCTAAGTATCTTTAGACAGAGAAATGCATTGTAGTATTTTGGACTGACCTGGTTTGAGGATAAAGTACACTCTGCAGAAGAAACAGGAAAAGAAAGTGAAAAGAACACAAAGGCAAACATTCGGGGTGATCAAATGTGCCATATTTGTAGACAGGATGTCAGGGTGAAATAGATTATGAAAGCATGAAGATCTGGCAATTGAAAGGAAAATAAAAAGTGTTCTTGATAGTTAAACATTGAAACTTTTTTGAAAAGGGGCTGGGGTTGTAATGAAAACAACATCTGGCTGTGATTGCTAAAACTTGATTGCAAAAGGAAAAACTGAATGATGTTATCTCACACTGATTGACATTAAAAAAACTTGAAAAAATGGACATTAAAAAGGAAAGTTAGACGGATGTAGCAAAGCAACAGCTGTTGGAGATGGACAGGCTTTCTCTGGGGACCCATTGCCAAGGAAATATAAGAGCCTTATTCCGATTGCCTGCTGCTACAAATCAGCATTAGCTCCACCGAAGTCACACTCGTTGTGCCAGTGCAAAACTGGCATAAGATCAGAAATAGGTATGGAAAGCAAAGCAAAGTAATAGAATATGACAAAGTTCCATCAGGAATCTAATTGGTTTGGCATTTTTGTCGCAGGTACCTGACTTTGTAACCACATTTATCTTTTATGATTGATGAACATACTCAAATACTGGCAGCATGATCATATTCCACTAGGTGGATCACTCAGAGGACTATTCTAGACACAGAAAAAGGAGAAGAGGGCAGGCCACAGGTTCATCTTCTTGTACAGTATCTCAGTGAGAGATAACCGGTGCATACCTCTTCTTGGGGATGCCTAGGGGGTAAGATGAGGGCAGAAGGAAGATGACTTGAGCCTGCTGTGCTCCTCATCCTGTTGAAGGTCCTCAGTAATTGTTTGCAGTGATGGAGGATGGGTGTTTCCCAAATGAGGATTGCCCGGCTGTGAGCCATACCCACATCCCGAGCTCTGGAGCACTCTCCGAGCTCTGCAGGCCAGCAGTCCCGCGTCCCCGGGCCGGCGGTGCCCCGGCAGAGCCGCAGTCGGCGGGGCCGGGCAGCAGCAGTGTCCCCTTCCCGCCGCTGCCAGCCCGCACAGAGCCGGCGCTGAGCTCCGTGCCCAGCGTGGGGAACTCCCCGCGCGCCTGAGCTTCATCCCCAGCTGTGCTGAAGTAAACAAACAAGTAAATTAAGCCTGCAAACAAGAAAACGTGCTTCCCAGCCAGCCTTTCTTATTACATTATTACATTATTATTATTACACAGCCTTTCTTATTACATTATTACCATTATTACCATTATTATTCTCTTATTACCATTATTATTATACATTATAGGGAGTTTTATTTTTCACTCTAAACTGTGAGTGTATATTAAGGGCGAGCGGTTTCTTCACACCTTTCTTAACTTGCTGCAGAGTCCGGGTGGGGGTTGCTGTGTTCTGGTGAATAATCCCTTGTCCTCTACATCACAGACAAATGCTGGCTGCAAGAAAAAGAACTGGAAGTGAGTGTGAGCAGATTTATAAAGTTGTGGTAGGGGAAGTGGGATATGACAGAATTAGGAAGGGACAAAGTATTGGAAAATCAGAATAGATTTCCAAAATAATTTTTTAAGAGGCTGTTGTTAGTGACAATGTTTTAACACAGTGTTTTGTTTCTAGGTGAAACAAAATATGCTCATAGCCCTCTGATGCAGTTCAGAGAAAGGGAGCAGGGATGAAAATGGTTGGGAGAAGGTTGATATTTAGAGGAGAATTTGCATGGTCTGCTTTACACTGCAATCTCACGTTGGTAAAGCGGAAATGAGGACATGTGAACAATTCACTGTGTCTTCTCTCCTGAGTGCTGGAAAGCCATAAGGAGCCCAGGGATGCAGCCCTCCAGCACGAGCACAGAAACGCAGCTGCCCCAAGCAGTGACAGTTCCCCATTAGTGCTGCCCCACAAGCGTGGCGTAGAGGCACAGAATATAATTCCATTCCATTTTATCTGCTCTCAGAGAAAGCAAAAGATTAAATAAGTCTCACCACTGCGAACTACTGGCTAACAGTAGAAAGGATGAATGTTCTGCCTCCCTCTCTCATCAGGCAGTTAACTGCACGCATCCTTTGCCAACCACATGTACTTTGTGCTTCAGCAAATTTCTTTTAGCTGACAGGAATAGGAGTAATGTGGCTCATCAATCGGGCTTTTATCCCATTTCATCAAACTTCTTAAGCTTTCTTTCCCCTGGCTTTCTGATTTGTTTCTGAATCTTCTGTCTCTTCCCCTCAGACCTCCTCCAAAGAGCATGTTGTACAGTGGTTTTCTTCTGCAGAAACCAGATTTATGGGATTTACAGCATAGGGGGATCTGCTCTGCAGTGACTGTTAGCCCTTGGGTATCAACAGATGCTTTCTATGCGAAAGAAAAAGAAAATCTATTCACATTTGTATTGTGTGTTATTGTTCAAAGTCTGGTATTGAGATCAAGGGGGTCACCCAACTGAAAGCCATCCCATAGTAGTGCTTTCTTGCTGTACAGCAGAATAGTTTCCAAACAGATTACTGGCCCTGGCAAGAAATAGCAAAAGTGCATTCCAACCTTTAATAAAAGAATCTTTTTCAGGAAATTAGTATCATCCACATAGTTCTGAGGTTTTAGGTTGTAAGGCAATAGCACAAAATTCATGTCCTCCTAATTTGGACTCATTTCTACTAATTGATTTTAAATCTTTTTTGTGATATCAGGAGGCCTAGTACCTGGTGGGTTGGTTGTTTAATTCTGTCTGTAAATGTGCCATTCCTGCTTTCCTGGACTCGGGGATTTTTGTTTTAATGTTTACCACCTTTACAGAAATATGCTGTAATTGTTTTTTTCCAGGGTGGGGTACACATGTGGGAATGTGTCTGCTGGACTTCTCCGTACATATCCCAGTGGCCAGGTGTGGGTAGCCCAGTGTGTGCTCTCCTCAACTCCCAAGCTGATGCTTAGGCAAATGCCAGTCTGGAAGTCCCAGCCAGCCTTCCTCTCCATGGCCCTGACAGCAAGCAGGATTGGCTGCTGGAGCTGGCTGGCATCCTGCTGGTTCTGTGTGCAACCAGGACTGCCTCTTTCCACAGACGTGGCTCTACATGACCCCACATTTACACTCTGATGCAAATAAGCCATTTTGATAGCAAATATTATTCATACAATGGTATTTCAAGTCTCTGTATTATTTCTGACATTGCACCTTATCTCATAATTTTTTTGCATTTACAGAAAACTCCTTTTCTCTTTACCCATATATCAAAGGTACCCATTCTCAATGAATTTGAATTCATGGCTCACTTGGCCTTCATAGGAATATAAAGAAATGGTGTCTGCTCTTGAAGCAAAGTTTCAATATTTGGTTGCAATTCCAGTTTATTACAGCTGGTGTCAGTCATAAATCCTCTAAAACTTCCATCCTTAAGTGGAAAGCTCATCAAATGACTGATTTCCATTTGCTGTGTTTAGTGTTTACATTTAAAATAGTTTAGCACCTTGTTAATAGGTTTTAAGCAAAAATTCAGCTTCATTTCATCAGACTGAAAACACGGAGATGAGTCTTGCCAGACCTATAGTACATTGTCACCTAATGCTTAGAAATAGTTTATCACTTCTTGTGTTCTATGCCACATACTTGAGGTCTCGTCCCTTCCCGAAAGTCAAAGATTTCCTGTCTGCTGCAGTCATAGGGACTTTTTTTATATGAGGGTAGCGATGGATCTCCTGTCAGATTGCATTGGATACTGCAGATTGAAAGGTTATCATTGGAGAACTCACCTGCATGATAATTAATTAATATTTTAATTTTTTTTTTCTTTCTTTGGTGCAGAGCCTACCCCTTTTATTCCTGAGCAATGTCTATAATAATGCATCCTCGAGCTGGACTGGAATCTGGCCTATATTTAAACATTAGCTGATAATAATTTTATGCATCATGTAAACCTTTACATAATGAAGTGCTTTGGCATTCATCTCATGCAGTAATATTTGCTTTTTGATGACAAGCTAAACTGTCACTGGTGTGTGTAGCATTCCAAATGCCCTCTACCATTACAGCCTGATTTGCTTTGAACTGTGTGGTTGCATTTTAAATTAATAATATAATATTAAAGCACTTCTTAGAAATAGCAACCTCTGAATGCTTAGCCCTTCCCAACTGGAATATCTGTGGGTTAAGTGTGGGTTTGATGTCAAGAACTGCTATTTTCCTATTGTCTCTCAAAGGACTTTCTCCCTGTTGTTCCACAAGTGAATGAGACCCTCAGTTTGCAAATCCCCACTCTTCTTTCCTTCTCATATGCAATGTTCAGCGACAATAGAAATATAATGTTCAACCTTGGTTTGTCTTGTTAACAGCATGTGGTTAGAATATTGTGCTGCCATTTCAGTAACATTTTTACACTTGTCCCCTACTGTCTTGGCTGGTTGCCAGCACGGTGATTTATGCTTTGTTTGCCTC
This sequence comes from Daphoenositta chrysoptera, assembly GCA_013397915.1. Lineage (NCBI taxonomy): Eukaryota > Metazoa > Chordata > Aves > Passeriformes > Daphoenositta > Daphoenositta chrysoptera. Next base: position 111,232 of record VZRO01003786.1, on the reverse strand, counting down.
CAGATGTGATTACTGCTTTTCTTTCCTGGATGGGCTCTCTGAAAGTGTTCTTCACACATTAAAACGTTGAAGCTCTTAAATCAGGGACTTGCTTAAACTAATTTTCAGTGAAAATGAGCATAAAAATTCCTAAAGGAACAGAAAACACCTGGACGAATTTTTGATTTCAATAAAAATTGAGAAACTAAGTTGTCTTGGCTTTAAAATGATGATGTAAGCTATTACAGATTCAATATAACCTCATCTTTTTAAGTGCAGCCCTGGGCTATATTTTCTAGTCAAGGGACACTTTTCTGTGCTGCTTAGTATGTTTAGTGAAAACTCACACTTTTATGGTGAAAAGGCAGCTTAAACAGAAGATTTTTATAAGGCTTTGATTTCTTTCTTCTGTCACTTTAAAAATTACTTTAATGCCTATTTTAATATATGTTGAACTTCAAGGAAGTTAGAATTTTATATTCCTAATCAGTGCTGCATTCAGAGCACTTAACCTTACAAATATATTCTGTTTCAAGTAAGACTCCCTTTCCTCTACTGCTTCAAGTACCTGCAGAAAATAGTTTATCTAAACAAGTTATGCTCATGGATGTTGAAGGTGAGCACAAAAATAATCATGCTTTAGAGAGCAAAGCTAAGAATTTTGAATTAAAAAAGTGTTAGTTTTTATCCTTGGATTCAGCCCCTCCTCCCCAGTACACATGCTTCTGAGTTTTTTGGGTTTAAGTGTACGTTGCTTCTGACTTCAGTACGAATGATAGACTAGAAGAGTTTCCCATAAGATGTCTCAAGAAAATGCATTATTAATTTGGAGTAAACATGAACATTTTTGTAGGAAATGGCTTGGATTCAGACATCTGGAAAATGAAAGCATTATGTATTGACCTACTGTAATTTGCTATGATGCTGGTAATTTCATATTCATTTGTCTTGGTACCGGTGGAGAGAGTATTGCATTTAAAAACAGAACTGCTTGTGCTGTATTATTTAGAACAGTACTCCAAAACCAGAGAAGAATCACTGCAGCTATACCTAATCAAGCAAGATGCATTCCAGTTCTGCTGCCTTTAAGTACACAGGGTCAACGTGTTCATTTGCAAAGACTTCTTCACTTCTGTAGCAGCAGAAGGCAGATCACCTGTGTAACCACATACAGGCAGTGCGAAACTGCCCCACCAGTGACAGGAATTGGTGCTTTTTACAGAGTAACTGGACCAGTTAATCTCTGAAAATCCCTGGCCCAAGGCAAAATGGGCTTTTTAAAATTAAATAAATAACTGGAGAAAAAGGTGGAATAACAAGGTGCATGTCTAGCTCACAATTCTATTTATTAACAGCAGAACTGCACCGCTGATTCTCTAGAATGTGTTTGTGCTCCCTTCAATTACTTGCTGGGAACCGCTCAGATCCGGCCCCTGTGTCATTGTTTGTATTGCACAGGAACATGAATCAAGTCTGTCACACTTTTGATGTGGCTGCCAAGTCAACAGCACAGTCATTGTAAGTACTTAGCAAAACCCCCTCCGTGTTTTCTACCAATGCAGACAGAACAGTTTTTGCCCCTTTGCTTGTTTTTATCACTCTCTGGAAGATTCCTTTAAAAGTGACATTTATTTTTCAGCTGAAAAAAATTATCATGTCAGGTGTTGTTCTTAATTATAGATTTTGAGATTTATGAAGTTCACATTTTGTTTATCATTTCAGGACATATTGCCTCAAAAAGCAGAAAGTAAATATTACAGCCAGCATTGCGGTTTTGTATCTTCTTATTTTGGCAGTTTCTTTTTAAAATTCCTCTACTTGTAAGGAATCAGATCTAGCAGTAGTCCTTCCAGAAAGCAGAGGTTTGGGCAGGTAGATGTGTACTGAATCCCAAAATACAGTTAAATACAAGCTATCCTAATCTCTTTATGGGAGAATATTAAGCTGACGTTGTCAGTTTAATTTCATCAAAGGCATAAATGTCCTGTTGCCCCAGGGACTCCAAGAAAAGGTATTTTCAGTTTTGGTCATTAGGCCAGGCATAATAGTCTCTGTTCTGAATTGGTGTTATGGGCTTAAAATAGGAAAAGTAGTAGCATGCAGAAAGCAGTATATAGAAAAAAATCTATGCACTTGAATTTGGGTTCTCTGTAATGGACAAAAGCTCCGAGACAAGATGTGGTAAAATTCCAGCCCTGGAAATCAGATGGTCTGTGTTTCTGTATCTAATACTGTTAATCTGGCAGTTTTCATGACACCATGGATTTGTATTGCACTCCTTAGAGTTCACATCAGTCCTAACTGAGCAGTTGATGCCAATGTCACAGTCTAAATGAGACTGAATAGATTTGGGTATCAAAGCACTTCAATCATAGGTTTATGTACTCTTTGAAATTACACATCTCCCCTGTTCTGTGGAAGAGATGGCACAGTCCAGGAAAGAAACCAGTGAGTTAGCTTAATTGTTCCAGCCCTGCCACATGTCCTCCTTTAGCTGTGATCATCCTCCTCCTCACAGCTGTCCCCGGAGATTGAAGCCATGATCCCAAACCCTCCTGCAGGGCCGTGTGTCCCCTGGCTGCTCTCCCTGCAGGGCTCCAGGCAGAGAATGCCTGATTTTGGGCTGGCTGGTTCTTGCACTCGGTGCCTGAGAACTGGCTCGCTGAGGCTGGTGCTCACAATCTGCTCCTCTCCAAGGTTCCCCTCTGCAGGTGACTTCTGCACTCTCAAAACTAAATTACTCCCTTATGCCATAGCGTTGAGCTCCTACAACAGGTTGTTTCCTTTAAAACAGGTCTGCAGTGAATTTCTCAAACCTGTTCACAATCATTCTTTACATGTCAGGTACTAACCTTGGAATTACTAAATTTAGATTCTCACCTACAGCCCATTTCTCTGATACCTAATAATAACCATCAACAGTTAATTTTCTGTCTCCTTCATTACATTTAAAACAAACAATCAAAAAGCTAACTGCATTTTTGCTGCTGACATTGCCCGTAAAGCTCCAGCTGTACGCTTAGTGCAAAAAAATGAAATAAAAATCAACTGCACCAACAACCACCCCCACATCCCCAGCCCCACTGAAACAGCAATAAGAAGCCCTGCGGCTTTAGAGAATGCAAAGATTTCTCAATTGGATATGATACAATTTATTTCCAGTAAGTTTCACAGCCAGGAGAAAAATTAAAAAGTTGCTCTGTTTAGAGCATAATAAAAAAATAAAATTTAATGGATTCATTTGCATTTTTCTATCAGTTATCCATGATTCATACTTACATCTTGGAATACAATACGTAGATGAGTCATACAGAGAAGCAGCCTCTGCATAGGAAATTACACTGTCATTTATAAGTAACATTGCTTTCCCAAGCTGAAACGAAGATGGGCCACAGTAATCACAGATAAATCTCCGCTGACTTGGAGCACTTGTTTAGAAAACCCACTCCCCCCACTCTCTGTGAAACTAGAGCCTTGGCTCAGAGCATATGGAGCATGCAGTTCCTAACTCCTGTTAGCTCTGGGGACCCCGGCAACCTTTCAGGATCACCACTTCAGCTACTCCTTTTGGTTTTGGAACAAGATACTTTAAAGGACACCTTGCACTTGGGTGTTCCGACTGCGCCTCCTTGCAGGGCTGTTCTCGCCTTTCTCGGAGCCCTGTGTGCACCTGGAGTGAGGTAGTCAGGCGTCAGACTCCTGGTCTGCTGCAAGCGAGCTCCTCCCTTAGCACACACTTAGCAAGCTTTGGAAGAGGCGTGGTGAGAGCAGCCAGGTCAAGGAGCGTGTGCCAGGACAAGGTGCCTCGGGATGGAGCTGCCGGGGTGACAGCCGGGGCTGTCCCACACCCGCCAGGGAGCTGAGCAGTGGTTGTTGTTCAAGAAGTGTTGTTCAAGAACTGTGGTTCTTCTTCATCTCCCTGCTGAGGGAGATGGAACTACTCCTGCTCTTGTAAGGCTTTGATGAAGCACTGTCCCTTGTGCATTAACATGTCCTCTTAAAATTTCTGGGAGCTTGTTCTCTTTTATATGAGATCATCATTCAAGACAGAAGGAATGAAGCCCAAAAGCTTCCTAGTTTTTCCAGAATGCTCTTGAGTATTCCCAAATGATGGAAATGGGAGAGAGAGAGAAAATATTATACCAACAGCATCTGTTGACTGCCAAATGCGTTGTAATTCTCTGGCCTTTTAAATAAATGCTGTTCATATGTTTTGCAAAGCCTGCAAGAGGAGGAACTAAACTTACCAAGATTTGAAGCCCTGTACTCAAGAGGCTGAATATCATTCAGACTGTTTTCTGATTTCAAATATGAGTAAACCACAAATATTCCCAAATCTGGAAATACAAGCCTGCCCACCTTTAATCACTGGTATATACCTTACCTGATTAGTATTTTCAGAGCATCAGTAAAACTCACAGAGGGAAAACAGACATGAAAACTAGAGTGTATGCATGGAATATCAGCAATTATGTTATATATGCATCTGAGATTTTTACTTTATTCAAGTCAGGATCTAATCCAGCTCCCATTAAGTCAGTGGGAATTTTGCCAGTGAAAACAATAGTAACAGGATCTGGCCAAAATAATTTAATCCACCCTCTTCAGCTGCTGTGCTCACAGCAAGAATGTTGCCATTAAGAAGTTTATATGGACATAAATATTCGCTTTAATTTCCTAGAGTTTGTCTACTTGCTTAAAATTGCATTTGTGATTAAAAAAGAGCAACACAGTGGCATGGCAGCATTTTAATCACTCTAGGTTCAGGAATAAATAGAAAAACATCTTAAATATTTTATATAGATTATATTGCAATTTTGAATTAACAATTCATTTTGGAGTTGTTTATATCTTTTTCTTTCTCCGTTGGTTTATTTTTCTTCTGTTGGTTCAGGTTTCCAAGCTACTATGTGAGAGTGATTGTGATGGGTTTGGAATTTTTTCTCCTATAATAGCATTCTGGAAAATTGTCACCATGCATGTTGTATCACTGAGTTGCATCTTGCCTCACGCTGTGATTTCATTCCTGGAGGAGGAAAAGTTTATGGGTGCATCGTACTAAGACTACATATAATGGACTGCTATAAGCCTTTGAAGGATGCAAGAGCATCAACATGGGGAAGTCTTTAGCAGCTGAAGCGTTTTTGATCAATATTCAAAGGTTTACTACACCAGATCCTGCTCATCAGCACTGCCCCTTGCCCATGAACCTCATCAGGAGCTGCACCAACTGGGAATTGCTCAGGTTTAGCTCCTTGGCTTAGAACTTCCTCAGGGAGAACAAGATGCCTCTTTTGGAGACCTGGTGGCTTGTGCCCCTGTGCCTGGCATCTTCTCTGAGCCGACTACCCTTAATACTTCTGCAGCTCTGTGCTCTTCCTTTCCTTCCCCCTGCAGGAGCAGCAGTGAGCCCTGAGCTGTGAATGCACTGCAGCTGCAGTCAGCCCTTCTCAGAGAAGGCCAGCACTGCTGTGCTCCAATACAGACCCCAGGATGTCTCAGGAGTGTGGAGAAAATGTAGTTCTGCTATTGGGGAAGAGCTTGGCAATCCGTAGGAGCTGACCAGGAGTGGCAAAGGGTGAGTTTGGGGCTGTGGCAGCTGCTTGTGCTGCTCCCAGGATCCTGCCTCACTTCACAACCTGCCCTGTGAGCCCCTGCAAACACCAGTGCAGGTATCGGGTACATTGCACCTCCTGACGTTGCCAGTGAGGGCAATTGGGATTTGAAACAATTGTCCCTGGTTTGTTTCTCTGACAGCTTGGCAGTCAGGGGGCAGAAACCAACCAGACAGGATGCACGTGGTTGTCATTTATGAGTACCACAGGTCTAAAAGCACCTTGCACTGAAGGTGGCCATTTCCTGTCCTAGCTAACTTCAGCACGGAAGATAAGCGTATTGTCCATGCCTCCCAACATTTTTTTTCTCCTGATACCCCCACAGCCTTGAAATATTATCTTATCCTGTGTTACTTATTGTTAAAAAGTCACTTAAATTTCAACTCCTCTTCTGCTCCTCCTCTCCTTTTTTTCTCCTAGATGTATTTTCTCCACTTTCTGAAGCCTTGAAAATCTTTGGGGGTTAAAGTAAGGCAAGAACATACCATGCATCCATTTTAATGCCTCCTTATGGCCCCACAACAATGTCTAATATTGTTGTTCTTCTTGGGCAATCTGAGTTTCCTCTCGTAGTTTTCAGGACCAAACAGAAGAAAATCATCTGGGCGCAGCCTAGAGCAGGCAGAGGGCCCGTGGGAGGCAGATCTGTGGTTAACACCGTGTGTGCTGCCCGTGTGGGGGTGCTCCGGCTGCCTCATGCCCCCTCTGAGAGGTGGGGTATCTTCACCTCCTCGTAGGACAAACTTTAAACTGGGTTTGCCCATGTTTTTATTCTTTCCAGTCCCTGGATGTGCTCTCAGTGATGGTATCCAAACCCTTCCATTTGCCATTCCTGCTGAATTTGATATTGAGGCTCGCTTTTTCTTTCCCTCATCGTCTAGTCTTGCTTCCTAGGACTATCTCCATACAGCAGTACAGTGATATATGTATTAGTTGTTTTCTGGGTTGGTTTTTTTTTTTTAAATTAATATTATAACTGCAGAGGCTGTTACCCAGGAAATATTTGGATCATTTCATAGTGGATATCTGAATCCTATTAGTGGGTAGTGAAGGTTACAAAATTCTCATACTCTCTCCTAAAAATATTTGGGAGGATTTTATGTGTGCCTCTGCAAAACCATTTAATTCTGTATTCTGACTATCTGGTTATAAAGTTGATTGTATATTAGATTTGGTTTATGAAAAGAGACAGCAAAATTCAATGCATTGAATTAAAGTCCTGAATAGGAAATATAAAAACATTCCTCCTGGATATATTGAGTTATGAGTTCTGTGACTGAACATTATTTTATATTTATATTGGTGAATTATTTATTCCAAATAGATTAATTATAAAGATGACTCTGAAAACAAAACAAGATCTCTCAATGTATAGTTGCTTGATTTTGGGGGTGGGTGGTTTTTTGATTATCTAATCTATTGAGAGAATCCATGCATCTTTATTATACTACTTAATGGCCTGGAAACACATTACAACAGCATAGTAGTTTATTTATAGCTATATAAAGTTGAATTACTTTTAATGAGACATTTGCATACAATTATTGCAATCACACTGAAACAGAACAGCTACCTCAGCACATTTTTGAGACTTTGGCTCAAGAACTCAGGATTTCCCTTTGCAGCTGCTGGGAAAAGTAAATTTTTTTACCCATGCTCCAGACTGCGGTACATGCACTACCACTGTTTCTGGAGGGAGGGAGCCCATGTTGTTCCAAATTAAACTGTAAACACTGATTCCCCTGAGAAGTCCAATAGGCTCAGTGCAAAATATGAGCAACTAATGTTTTCATGGATGTCAGCTCTCATAGTAAGTCTGTTTTCTATTTCAATTAATATTTTGCATAAATCAGTGTCTCAGTAAAATAAGCAATACCACACCGAAAAGAACACCAGGCAACTGTAATTAAGCCATATGTTTAGTAATGTGCTGAACAAACAATGGAAAAAATTGCTCTTTGGTTACTAAATCAATTGTAATCAACCTCATTCCACCCACTCGTCCACCTCTATGAGGGGATAATACAGCTGTAGATATCAGGAACAAATCCAGCAACTAAATTAATAAAGCAAAATTGGTGGTTCAGCTACACGTGTCGGCATGAATGTATCGCTCCCTACAGCTTTATCTCTACAAACATCTTTTTGCTCCCAGAGGGCACTTTAAAATCCATACTGTTAAAATAAATACAAAGAAATTTCTCAGCTTTATAATTACAGCATCATTGAAGAATTTCTCTGCCTTTTGCCAAATGGTTTGAAATATGATGGATTATTGCTAACAACTATTTATCTCCAGTAGTCAAATACAACCTATGGGCTAATATTGCTTTAATTTATATCCAGTGAATAAGGCTATCAGAATATCTGGTTTGCTGTCAGGCAGCTTGTCAAGCTCATAGCAATTGCCTGAGAGAGGGGATTCGTGGCACAGGGACTGCCATCCCATGGTGTGGGATAGGAGGTCAATGTGACTCTGCCACTTCAATGTAAATACTTGATAGTACAGGGTCATCTTTCATCACACCTTCCCTCACAGATGTGGCAGAGGAAAGGCATTTCCTGCCTACCAGACTGAGGGGGGACATGCAAGGGATGGGTTTAACATTTTCTGGACCCTGAAGCCAAAAATTGCATTCTTGTTAGCTTGGCAAGTGGTCCTGGCTGCTCTGCTGTGGTGCATCACCGGTTCCTGCCAGAAAGGAGTGGTGTTGATAACAGGAGAGCATTGAAGAAGTGCCTGCTCCACGTCCACGTGTTCCCAACAGGAGCACGGCAGCATCCTGGGCTCAAGGCAGCCCCGCCGTGCCTGCCTGGGAGCCGGTGTGAACAGAACTGGGGCGCACACGGAACCCCGGTTCATTTTAGTGTGTGTAACACACACGGTGCAATACACACACAGACAGGCTTTTATAACCCTTAGGAACTGCAGCAGGGGATGGCAGCTCAGTTACCGATGGCTCTGGTTTGGTTCTCCTGCAAATTGCAGTGTTCATGTACGGCAGGAAGTGCCTGGGAACTCATTTCAGGTGAAGTGCACGCAGATAATGTGTTTAATGCTTTTATCTTATTAACCTGCGACTATTAGTCGGTGAACTATTTAAAGAGCTAAGTGCTAGTTAACAATAAAGGACGTTTCCTTGCCAGCTATTTAATAGTCTTCAAAGAGTAGAGATGGCTTATAGGCATGGAAAAGAATGAAAGGAAGAAGAAAAAGTTTCTAATTCCTGGGTTGAAATTCCCTGAAGGTGTTTGGCCAAAGAAGGAAAATCCAGATCCCCAGAGCCTATTCCTAAAGAGAATGTAAAACTGCATTACTTTTCTGTATTTCTTATGTAAGATTCCACTAATCAGGATTTCCTGGATAAAGGAACGTCAGCTGAATCTTAATTTTTGCTGGCTTCCCACAGAGTAGCGATTATTAAATCCAATAAATACCTCCTACAAATATGTATATGCAATGCTAAAAGTATAATTCTTATTGTAGGAAAAAAAAAGTTTTACAGCTTTACTTGTAGTTTATAAATATTGATGAAATAATTTTTAGTATTGTGAACTTAGAAGATATTTAGAAAGTGTATGCCATTATTACGTAATGTAATCAAGCGTTTGAAGGAAGTGGAGACAAATCCTGAAAGAAAATTTAAGTTTTCCTTCAGTGATTTTTAAAAACATTTTGAGTTCTAAGTTACATTAGTGCCTTGATGCTATTGAAAATGTTGGATGCCTAGTTTTATATCGAAATCATTTTTTAAAACCATTAGTGGTTTGACCAAAACCACAAAAATGAGTGAGAAGTGAAGTTAAGAGACGGAAATGAAAGTCCTTATTTTCATTTTTAAGATTATTCTGCCATAATAATTCTTTTATTATTCTTTTTTATTTTTTTTTTTTTTGGTTATTCTTTTAATTCTCTTCTGCCATTATTCTGACCAGTGTGCATTGGACTGACTTTGCTCCAGCTTTCTTTACTCCAAAAATATACAAATGTGATGTGCCAGTAGGTCCAGCTTTGAATATTCAGTGAAATTGCTCTATAGGATGTGTGGATGATGATGAGATACCAGGTACAGACATCACTGGACCTTATGCATCCAAGTGAGCTGAAAAGCCAACTGCAGCAGCAAGCTCACGTCTCCTGTTTTGAATGTTTGGGGATAGATGCCACAGTAGCACCTGGATAAAAACAACATTAAATTACAGAGAAACCGCAGTAGTGTGGAAGAGTTGTCAGTGGCTGTGGCTGCAGATCTGCAGTGGGAAGTGGAATAGGACAGGTGTCCTACACAAGCCCAGTTACTTCTTTCAATGTTTTATTATAAGGTGGTCAGAATAATATAGAGTATGCAAATAATCCTGGCATTGGAATACCACGTTATTCCTTTAGCATACAACTGCTCTTCTAGGGAATGAGTTGAGTGCAACAACGTGGATTCTGCTGCACCAAGGTGAGACAGGTTTACTGATGAGGAGCCACTGGAGGAATCCTGGTGAGTCAGGACATCTGCACTGCACAGGCACTGAAGGCAAGGGTAATAACAATCCCAACAGTTCCCACCAGACCTGAAGTCATTCCAGAGTGAGTAGCAGCCTCCTGCTTCTTGCATTCCGTCTTATCTTTATTGGCAGACGGCGAGTACGGGAAATACTGTGACCGTATGAAATAAACCCAGGTCTACAAAGCGGCCGTGGGGCAGCTCGTTTGAGAGGTCAGGTCTGGGAGCTGGTGGAGCGGGTCACACCTCGTCTGGTGCCATCGGCTGGCGCGGGGCCGCGGTCCCGCCAGCGACCCTCGAGTGTCACATGGACAGAAGCGACGCCGGGAGGGCTCACACGGCTGAGGCTCCCACGGCTGAGGCTCACACAGGATAGGGCTGGGAGCCTGAAGGGGACCCGAGTCAGCCCCGAGGAGCCGCCCTCGCACGGCCTGAGCTCTGCAGGGACAAGGGGACACTGGTTACTGCCGGGGAGGGGACGCTGGAGGAGCTCTGACACCTGGCTCCCTCGCACCCTGCTGGTGCCACAGCTCCGCTCGGCTCTCAAACTGTGCTTCAACCCACTGAAATCCTTTGTGTCTTACACAGGCACTGTGAAGTGAGGGATGCTCAGGGGAACGTCTGAGTCTCCCCCAGCTGGGCCAGCAGACCGAGATGTGGGGCATCAACTTCTTCCTAGGAGTGGAGGCATTACCCTGCTGAAATTACAAAAAGCTTGGTGGTCCTACAGTGTGTTTACATGCATTTGAAATAGAGTGAATCAAATGGAAGTAAAAGATAAAGAGAACAAATGTGGACTTCATGAAGATTTATAACATGTCAAAACTCAGGAGAAAAATTTGTGGTAATGATGTAGCAGATGAAAATAAGTTACTTTGCATTAATAATGGACAGTTTATATTACAAAGCCACTGTCCCATACTGCACAGTGTGCACACATTATAGAATGTCCTCCCTATCTCAAATAGATAAATAACATTAGCACAAAGCCAAGAAGATTTATAGCATGCATGAATCTCTCTCCATTACTCTTTTCTGACTAAGTTTCTGTAACACTTTCTATTGTATATGAATTACTTCACTGGCCAAGCTAATTCCCAGAGTAACTCCCTTGGCTCCAGTGGAAGTACTCCAAAGATGATTTTGAGGTGTACACTAAAACAGGTCATAGAGGGAGTAGATGGATGTTTTAAAACAAAGTACTCGTGCTAATTGGCAATGGCATCATCCCATCAACCCCAGAGTAAGTGGATTGTTCCTAGCCTCTGTTACACATCTCTCTACTACAGACAAGTCATTTCTTTCTTTTCTTTTTCTCTTGCTTGTATTCTAAAGCAATTAGCTCCTTGGAAACTATTTTTCCTTTCATCTGGAGACAAATGCTATTTCTGCTTATGTTTTTATAGTTATTACCTAATATGACTTTGGTTTTTCTGGTAGAAATGTACTGTTGTGCTTAGACTGCCTGTCACTTTCCAACTAAAGATCCCAAAGCACATGGCCCATCTCATGCCTCCCAACACTCAAGAGATAAATAGGTAATTTTATACAAATTTAATAGACAAGAGGAGTTCAAATTCTGTCTTGACTGGAAAATTCTAATGGGTTTAGAGTGCTTGCCTTTTGGGAATGGCCCTTGCACATTCACATCCCAGCTGTTCTTTCTGGTGGAAACCTGAACGTTGCTTGGTGGACCGTGTATCTAAATGGACTTTCTGTGTGGGTGGAGGTTACATCACTGCACTGATGGTTTGTGTATGGGCCTGGGTCTGCTGCAACAAGCTGTTACATTTCTTCCTAACATGTGTTTCACATCACTGCAGAATTAGCACATCATCACACAAATGATCAATGTCGGGTTCAGTCTAGGAGGGAACCAAATTTAAAAGGAAACTGCATATGCACAATTTCAGAATTTTAAATGGGAGCTGCTGCTAAAAGGCTCATAGAAAAGTCCTGGCACATATTGAGGTAAGAAAATGTCTTTACAGTTGTAAAATTTCAGATCAGAATTTTCCAGAGTTCTCAACAACATTAATCAAGATGAAAAAAAAAAGCCAAAGTTGTGTTAATTATGCATGTGTAACAGTCTGGGAAATGTGGAAAATCTTAAAATTATAAGAAAGGAGTTTGATGTTCTAGTTAATATTTAATTTCATTGACACCCCCCCCAAATTAACACAAAGCTAAATTGTGTCTGAACTTCTTGAAATGCATACAGACTGACACTAAGTATGAACATTTTCAGTCGTAAAGGAATAAAATTGAGAAAATGGCAAGCAATCAGAAACAAAAGTTACATTACATGCCTAACTATTGTATCTATAGTGGCCACTACTACTGCCATTATAATACACAAGAGAATTTGAAAGCATTTAGATTTGCCTTTTCAGCTGACAATCTGCCGCAGGTGCTGTGCTATTATAAATAACTATTCAGCTGTTATGTGTTATTGTCTAAATCACCATTTTGAACCTGAAGTATAAGTTGTACAACCCATAGATCAAATCTAAGAAATTGGCTCTTGTTTGCAATGTAGTTATTTTAAAGGAAGAAAATAGCCAGTAAATCAAACTCACAAAGAATTTTAATTATGCTACTTGTTCCTAGGAGCAGTATTGCAGTTTTACATTCCAACACTGTGTGCATGGGAAATGTAATACACAACACCTGTTAACAATACATACTCTGATGAATGCTTGGCTAAAAATTGGTTTCTGATTTTTTTTTAATTATATAGGGTGGAGAGAAAGAAGATTGAGTCCATTTTTTTCTGTAAGCAGACAAATAGTATCTATTTAGTATAATGATTTACATTTTACCATCAGATGAAATCATACAGGGAATTTTTTTGGTCTAATACAGAAATAATTATGATTGCTCTATCATTATTACATGAGTGATAATAGGATTTATGTATAGCAGCAAAAGGTGTAGATAGCACTGGAAAAATTGTTTCCATTATAATCCCCTACTTGCAGGCTCTGATTTTAATTCTCATTTGGCATCAAAAATTTACACGGTTGAGTTCAACTTAAAAAATGCTTTATTTGGATTGCATTCAATTTCCCTATATTTTCAACAAAACTTTTCACTGTGGCTGTGAGAAAAATATTTCTCTGGTATGTGTATAAAACATCCAGTTACAGTTTATACTTTGAAACGCAGCAGAGGCAGTGAAAATTTAAATAGTCATTTATCAAGAGTAATGCCTGGCTTGGGTAACATGCGAAAGGTAGTTACCAAGAAGGAATGTGTGATCCATGTGCTAGTGTAAAAGCAAGAGGTAGGAGAAAAATTACATTGTGTTTGATAAATCCAGGAAAGAAAACTTTGAGTCACTTTTGTGTAGGAAAGACTATAATCATCTTTTGAAGCTTAGTCTGGTTTTGGAGCTTGATCTTCTTTTCATCAAAGGGAGTTTCAAAATTTACATCAGAGGAAATAAAGAGCCAGAAATCAGAGTTGAAAGAGCACCCTGATCCTCCATTTTGGGGACTTTGCATTTTTACTGCAGTCGAGTTCTAATTGCTAATTTTATAAATAAGTGATGGCCCAGTCCTCCCGTCCTTGCGCTGGCTGAACTCCTGTGGCTTTGCCTGGGAATTGCTGAGCTGCTGCCCTGCCCAGGTGGCTGCAGAGCCCCGGCGGTGAGCGCTGGCAGCTGGGGGGGCATCGCTGCTTCCGAGCACACGAAAGGTTGGGAACAACTGGAAACATTACCCAGGCAGCCTAACAAAGCCCGTGCTTCTGTCAAAAATGCTTTCACTGCAGGGTTCCCAGGGAACAAAGGGAGTCGTGGCCTTTACAAAGTACACAAATGGGAGAAATACTTTGTATACAAAGTCTGACTCACAGCTCATGTAAAGAATATGACAAACTTCTTAGTCTAATTCATTAACTCTAAATAATGTCCTTTCAAATGGCATCCCCAGAAGCAGTTTCTATTGGAGCTATTTTTTATCCTTTTGCCACAGATTGTTTTAAAAGAATTATGGGAAATGACAGCAGTAGAACTAAAGTTCGATTTTTCACAGATGAAACTACAAAATGCATGGTGTAATGTAATCCAGTCAGACAAGTGAGTAAATTATATCTTGGTTGCAACAACGCACCACTTGCTGAATATCAATAAGGATATGTTTCCTTCTTTAGAGTAAAAATAATATTTGCTGTTAATGTAAATGGTTCTGAATGTCCCTGGCAGTATAGGCACAGATGCTAAACAGCATTAAGATTGAGCAGAATCTCATATGTTTTGTTTGCGAGGAAGAGGAAGATTGTGTTCACAGATGTTAAAACAAGGAGGATGATTCCTTTTACACTGCTTTACCATAATGAAACTCCATTTACTTCTATCATCTTCTTTCAAATTTCAAGTAAATGAGAAAAGCATAAGCCCCAGTTCATGGAACACTGTCAAACAGTGCACTGAGGTTTTTCATTCTCCTTCTAAATTCCCTAGGGTATGTGGGTAACTCTGCTCCCTGTGGGCCAAAATATACCCCTGTTCTCCATAACCCAACAGTCACAAGTGTCAGCAGAGTATATGTGAGCTGCGCCCCATCTTTCTCTTCTTTTGAATTTTGGGTTCCAACATACTGAGGAACTCGAGAATAGGTTAGACTAATCAATCTTCCACTCTACAACAGGCTTATTCTCCCTCAGCTAAATCAATAAATTACATTAATAAATACCTTATGGAAGCATTTGACCCCTGTTCTAGAAGAAATCCATGAATGTTCCATATGACATCACATGCAGAGCTTGTGTGCAGTTAAAGTGATATTCTTAGCACAAATATATGTGCTGGCCTTGGGTCCTCTGCTCAATGAGTTTTATTTTTACTAGAAGTAATATACTTAAGCTCTCTAGAGCTCTGCAAATTCATTTTTTACATGCAACTACATAATCTTTTTGGAGTGAATATGGACATTAACTCCTCCTTGCAGCTCTCTATAAACATATGCTTGCACAGCAGATATTTCAAATTCAGAATCCAGGAAGGAAATTGCTCCCAGGACTGATTACTGAGTTATATACCCTTTTATTTTAATGTACTTTGCCAAGATGAGTCCATAACCTCAAATGAGTCAGGGAAGAAGAGGGGAAGGGCAGTGACAAACAGCTTCATCATAATTTTAACCCTATTGCCTAGTGATCACAGAATAACCTTTATGCTTACACATTTAAGGAGACTACACGGACACGTTCTTCCTGAGCGTGCTCATCCACTCCTTGGGATTTGTTCTCTGTGATTCCAAGTACACAAGGAGAAGACACATGACACCTAACCCAATTCACTACTTGGTTCTGGTGGCAGGGACACTTGGGATGTATTGCTAGACTGCAGAGGGACAAATTTCACTCTCTTGAATAGATCTCACTCTGTAAAATGGAGACACATTTGCCAGACTGACTCTTCAGGTGCTGTTGCCATAGTTGGGATCCTGCTCCAAGATACCACTTAAACACGATGTTATGTCCCAGTAATTCAGGTTTGCCAGTCCTTACTAAATAACTAAAGAAACATTGAGACACCTTGGAAACTATTTGTGTAGTCCAACAAGCAAACGATTCACAAATAAACAAAAAATACAGTCAGCTCTAGTATACAAGACAACTTTTGTCTTGAGTAACTATAGTCTCTCTATTGAAAATCCCCCTGTAATTTCAGCTGGATATATTTTTTCACTTGCTGCCCTAAATTGTTATATGTTATTCTAAAAGCTGGTTAACATCATATGGAGAAGGTGGCAAAAAATCAATAGAGCTTCACAACAAAGGCATGAAAGGAGTAGAATATGAAATCTCTGAAAGAAATGATGTTCCCATTTGGGGGCAAAAGGGCAAGGACAATGGAATCAGTGAATTTTCTTTTTTTTTTGTAGACTTCGCTGTGTTAGTAAGATGTAATACTTCACACAGTTGTGTCTTTCTATCTTCTTTGGTCTGCCAAGAGAATGAAGCAGTAGTTCAAACTGAAAAGTCAAGTTTTGTCTATCAAAATGAAATTTCAAGAGCGTTTGCCCAGAAGATTAATGTCTCATCTTTTTCGTGGAGTAAAATATACTCCAGTTCATGTAAAGTTGCCAAGATTACAGTAGTTTATATCCTTAGAAAAGATACAGAGTAGATGGGAATCCGAGCTCAAGTGGTAGTCTGAAGAGAGAATATGTACATACATTACATAGAACCAATACTTACACATATGTTTAATATATAGCATATTTTATATAGCTTCTGAATATATGTAATACTGTATTCGACACGTTTGATCTCTATTTGCTTTTATAACTTGTTTAATTATTCTTTCTGGTGATTTTTCTCATGACATGAATTGTCACATTCTGTACTGCACAGTGTGTCCTCCTGAAGAATGCAGCTCTCTGTCAGTGAAACAATGCTTTCAACAAACTCAAACCCCACACCAAGCTTATGTTAAATTATTTGTCCGTTGTCACCATTGTACTCATGGCTGTATGAGACTTAGGGGGCTTAGAGTCATTCAGTGGTCAGTGCTCTTCTATTTGCCTCTTGTCTTGAATTTGGGACTTCTGAGTGGATTGTCCTGGTTTGAATAATGACTGTGGAGTCCTTGAGTTCTACAGAGATTTTGGGTTTTGTTTTAACAATTGGTGACCTTGAGGTCAGGTAGTTTGAAACAGCTGCGCTCTAAATTATCCATATTGCTTTATCTTATGCACCAGGTCTCATAGTTTAGGTTTTTTACTAAAAGGTACTTAGAGGGGAGAAAAACCTAAGCTTTCTTAGTTCATACTGATGGTGTACTGCAATGTTATATGCACATTTACATTGTTCCTACAATTTAATACAAAGTAAGGAGCTGTCTTGAACTATCGGGTTAAATACATTCCTATTTCTGCTTGAAGTTCTTGTTGGCAAGAAAAAGTACAGGTTCCCTGGAGATGGGCTACGTGTTCTTTTAAGTCTCTTCTATCTAATTTTTAGGATTTCTATGAACCTCGATTCAATTTCTTGGCAATAGATATAGCAGTCTTCTGGCTATGATCAAGAAGAGAATCAATCTAAAATTTGCTTTTATCCTCCATTGAGCCACTTCTCTTTATGGTGAGAGGATAATGGAATCATTGATAGAATACACGTTTTACTACTTTCATTTCTCCGTATGCATATTGTTTTGAATAATTGAAAAGTTATGATTTGCTACATTTAACTTGTACTTTCCTATTGCTGGGCCAAGTACTAACACTGTAAGTCTCTCAAAATCACTGTCATATCACATGGAAATTGTGCCTACCTATTAATTAAACAGACAGGGAGAGATACTGAGCTAGATTGTGTTGACAAACAGTGAGCAAAAAAGAAGCAGCATCTCTCCCTAAATAACTCAGAACTCTGTCTATCCTACTGCTGATACACCAAAGCAGTTATCCTCTTGTACCTGTATCTCATTTTAATTGAATACTGCCTGACAAATGGCAGAATTATCTTTTTGTTTTAAAAACAAGTTTCCCTGACAACCTGGGATTTATGTTTTTCTTCTCCTAGTACATAATCATGCCCAGAATTTTTTTTCTGAAGGTGTGTATCTGTAGATGTAGAACAGAAAAACATTACCTAGAGGGAACGCTGTTCCATGGATAGAGTATCTGCAAAGAATGTTATAAAGGAGCCAGGAGGGGATGATTAATTACTATGTTAATACACTTATGTACAGTAATGCAGGGCTCTTTATTAAGAGCCATGTAGCACTAATGTCCTGTTGCTTTCACAAATTACCCATTTGTAACTAGGAGGGTCAAACCCAGATACTGTGTGCAAGCCCTCCACACGTGCCTGTGGCTTTTTCTCAATTCTTGTCCCACAGGGCACGAGTATATGCAATTTGTTGTCGTGAGGGCTGGCAGCCAGGGGAGCTATATGTCCATCTGATGTTGATGTAACAAGCAAGGCTCTGCTAGGAATTTCCATCTGCTTTTCGTCCTGAATTTGCCTATGTCTAATTACTGTGCTTGGTGATGCTTAACTAAAAGTGAATGGAAACATGCTTGCAATTGAACGTTTTCATAGGATCTCTGTCAATGGGAGGATGTTTCTGTGGGCTTGGAGCTTACAAAACCTTTGCTTTGTAAGAGGCAACTTCTGAAAATTCATTCCTTTTCTTAACTTAATATGTTTTAATTACTCCTGAAATGATGGGATCTCTGCAACCAGTACCAAAATCAGACTGAATCACCTTGGTTATTAAAACTTTGGAGGACTCAGTGGAATATTTTGGAGCACTTGCAGCTGCTGGCTGTGTTCCAATTGCAGGTGGCCTGCACCATCAAAGCTTTGCTTGCAGCTGTGACCTTTATTCCCCTCTTGACATGGACTTGTGTGATGCAGGTGGACCTGCTCCTTCCCCAAAAGATGTGGTATCGTGATGAAGAGGAAAGTATTTCTGCAAAGACAACCGTGTAGTTCATTGTGCAGGGAGCAGTGTGGAGTTGCTGTATTTGTGGTGCTTCAGTGTCTAATTAGCAAAATGAAAGTCTGAGAACTTGAAGAAAATTGAGGGGAACAACCAGCTCTTTGCCCAGCACCCGCCAGGGCTGAGTGTTAGTGGGAAGTGTGGTGTTATCTTGTACAGGCTGAAGGTGGCCCAGGCACCATGAGCTGAAGAGCTTTAATCAAAGAGAAAAGATAAAGATTAAGTGTTCCTTCCAAGATCCTCATGCACTGAGTGATACCAGCCTTGGCATCACTCCAAAAAAATCTCCCAAACCTGAACTCTGGTTGCTTCTCAGACAAACAGAAGAGCACTTACCGTGTAAAGCCAAATTTTCAAATATGTTCTGTTTAAATTACGTATGCCAGAACAGACACTTTCAGGAAGACTTTGCATCTAATACAGCTACTCCAGTGGAGAAAGAGCTCTGCTGTTCTCCTTTAACCCGGAGTCTCTGTGACCATTAGAAATCATAGGAAATCTACCATGGTTACCTGTTGTAGGAAAGGACTAGGTCAGTGTTTTAAGTTCAGTATTTCTGTGTTGCACTTACAAGTTTTGCATTTGAAGGAAATCAAAAAGCCACCTTAAATATTCACATACACACAAATGTGGTTTTGTAAACATGAAGGACCCACATGAAATTAGATGGCATGGCTTGATGTGACTATTCAATCCTTCTCTCTCTTTTCTTTTTTTTTTTAATTTTTTTTTTTTATTTCTAAGCCTTCTGACACCAACTATCTAAAAATCTAAATTGAAAAGTAGGAAGTTTAGGAGCTCACTACTGGAAATGTGGTTTGAGCTTCAATCAGTGCTCAGCTTCAATCACCTGCTCAGTTCAGGTTTTGTGTAAGAGAGAATTCAGTCCTTTAATATTGAGCAAGAGAAACAGAATTAGATCTTTCTAAAGGCTTTGAGCCCCCAAGTCTTTTACATTGAAAACGTTCACGGAAGTCAATGGGTATTTTCAGTTCCAGAGGAATGCAGGGTTAAGTCTAGCATCTACCTGTTGCCAACTAGATAACATCATAATGAATGTACACAATGTTATATTGCATCCAAATATCACACTTAATTCCCCAGTTTTAACACCTTACTACGTGCAGTGCTTGCAGGTCTGAATAATGTTCTTATTTGGTTAGATTTATATACACAGTAAAAGGGGCAGTAACACAGCTGTACGGCTCTCAGCCACAGAGCACAGCTCAAATTGTAGGAATTCACAGTGTGGGCTCTATTTCTTTAAAATTCACAGTGTGGGCTCTATTTCTTTAAAATACTATGAATAATTCTACAAAACACTGCAGGATCCAGCTCTCTGAACCTCAAACAGATTTCTGACTCTTTTTGGAAGTGCAATTGGTCTACATGTGTCAGTGAGGGTCAGGGTGTTTGAGCAGGAACAGGAGCTACAGACAAGGTGAATCTCACACTATAAATCACAATCTTAGTGGATAATGGGCATGTTCTTGTCTCTTGTGACCCAGCTAGGACACAGGTACTGTACTTAGCGGTTTGCACATTTTAAGAAACTGATGATGACAACCTTCTGAAGGCGGCAAACTGCTCCAAAGCAGTGGCAGAGCTTGAAACAGCTGCAAAAATCCCGGGAGGCCCTTGCTTTATGTGGGGCACTGCAAAGAAGCTGTTTTGTCATACCAGCTCCCTCAGCACATCCATAAACTTTGCAAAGTAAGTTAGCTCTTTCTTTGTTCTCATTACTGTTCACCTATCAAATGCTTGCATTTTATTTGATCTTGCAGGTAACTCCTATTACTCTGAATTACTGCTGCTACATGCAGTACAAAGCTGACAGAGAAAGTGTTTCACCGTAGTTTTAGCTCATTACTGTTCCAGGTTTATTAAAGAAACAGGAGCAGGAGCCGGGCCGCGCCGCGGTGCCGCGAGGGGCGGGCCGGGGCTCTGAGGGGAGCGGGCGGGGCGCGGGGAGGGGCGGCCCACCCGCGCTGGGGCCGGCGGCCATGGCGGAGAGCGCGCAGGTACCGCCGGGGGGAGCGCCGCGCCCCTGGGGTCGGGGTGTTTGGTGTTAAATTGTCCGTGCTGAGCTGCAGCCAGGGGCACAAGGATGGTGAGGGGTCCGCAGCATCCCGCTTGTGACGAGCGACTGCNGTTCCAGAGGAATGCAGGGTTAAGTCTAGCATCTACCTGTTGCCAACTAGATAACATCATAATGAATGTACACAATGTTATATTGCATCCAAATATCACACTTAATTCCCCAGTTTTAACACCTTACTACGTGCAGTGCTTGCAGGTCTGAATAATGTTCTTATTTGGTTAGATTTATATACACAGTAAAAGGGGCAGTAACACAGCTGTACGGCTCTCAGCCACAGAGCACAGCTCAAATTGTAGGAATTCACAGTGTGGGCTCTATTTCTTTAAAATTCACAGTGTGGGCTCTATTTCTTTAAAATACTATGAATAATTCTACAAAACACTGCAGGATCCAGCTCTCTGAACCTCAAACAGATTTCTGACTCTTTTTGGAAGTGCAATTGGTCTACATGTGTCAGTGAGGGTCAGGGTGTTTGAGCAGGAACAGGAGCTACAGACAAGGTGAATCTCACACTATAAATCACAATCTTAGTGGATAATGGGCATGTTCTTGTCTCTTGTGACCCAGCTAGGACACAGGTACTGTACTTAGCGGTTTGCACATTTTAAGAAACTGATGATGACAACCTTCTGAAGGCGGCAAACTGCTCCAAAGCAGTGGCAGAGCTTGAAACAGCTGCAAAAATCCCGGGAGGCCCTTGCTTTATGTGGGGCACTGCAAAGAAGCTGTTTTGTCATACCAGCTCCCTCAGCACATCCATAAACTTTGCAAAGTAAGTTAGCTCTTTCTTTGTTCTCATTACTGTTCACCTATCAAATGCTTGCATTTTATTTGATCTTGCAGGTAACTCCTATTACTCTGAATTACTGCTGCTACATGCAGTACAAAGCTGACAGAGAAAGTGTTTCACCGTAGTTTTAGCTCATTACTGTTCCAGGTTTATTAAAGAAACAGGAGCAGGAGCCGGGCCGCGCCGCGGTGCCGCGAGGGGCGGGCCGGGGCTCTGAGGGGAGCGGGCGGGGCGCGGGGAGGGGCGGCCCACCCGCGCTGGGGCCGGCGGCCATGGCGGAGAGCGCGCAGGTACCGCCGGGGGGAGCGCCGCGCCCCTGGGGTCGGGGTGTTTGGTGTTAAATTGTCCGTGCTGAGCTGCAGCCAGGGGCACAAGGATGGTGAGGGGTCCGCAGCATCCCGCTTGTGACGAGCGACTGCGGCAGCTGGGCCTGTTTAGTCTGGAGGAGCTTGAGAGGGGAGCTCATCAGTGTTTAAATGTCTCAGAGGTCAGGAGGATGGTGGCAGACTCTTTTCAGTAGTGCCCGGTCACAGGACGNGAGGGTGGCAGAGCACTGGAACGGCCTGCCCAGGGAGGCTGTGGGGTCTCCATCTCTGGAGACATTCCAAACCCACCTGGACGCTTCCCTTTGTCACCTGCTGTGGGTGACCCTGCCTCGGCAGGGGGTTGGATGGTATTACCTCCAGAGGTTCCTGCCAACCCTACCCGTTCTGTGGTTTTGTGTAGAGAAAGGTGTGGTGTTAAAAATGCAGTGTGTGTGTTTGTGTAAATACATACACATAAATATACACCTGCGTCAGTGTCGTCCCCCAGGCAGTTTAATGGAGAGGCAGTGCCTGCCCCGGCCAGGCGGTTCCTCCAGCAGAGACTGCGGGGCCTGGGCTGGCACGGCCCAGCCGGGTCTGTCCCTCAGCCCACCCCGCCTCACCCCCTCAGCTGCTGCTGAGCGCCTGGTCCGCCTCTGACCTCCCACCGCCCCGCCAGGTTTCACTCGTTACGGGCTCTCCTTGAGAAGTGTATGGTTATTTCTTGGTGCGTTGGGTTTGTGTGGCAAGGCTTTGGCAGTAGGGAGCTGCAGGTGTGGTTTCTGTGAGAAGCTGCGGGAAGCTTTTCCCATGTCCACTAGAGCCAATGGCAGCCAGGACAGACCCACGGCCGGCCAAGGCTGGCCTCACCAGTGGCAGAGGTAGCATCACTGGGATAACAGATTTAGGAGGGGTAGAAGGAAACCATGCAACAGCAGATGGAAGAGGGGAGTGAGAATATGGGAGAGCAACAGTCCTGCAAACACCAAAGCCAGAAGAGAAGGAGAGGCAGGAGGTGCTCCAGGTGCCAAAGCAGATTCCTCTGCAGCCCATGGTGAAGCAGCTGTGCCCCTGGGGCCCATGGAGGTCATGGTGGAGCAGACACCCATGCTAGAGCCGTTCATGGAAGGCTCTCCCTAGTGGGAGGGGTCCCGTGCTGGAGCAGGGTTAGAGTGTGAGGAGTCTTCCCCATAAGGAGGCAGCAGCGTCAGAGACAAGATGTGATGAACCGACTGCAAGCACTCTACCCCATTCCCCTGTGCTCCTGGGGGCAGCAGGTAGAGAAAATTGAGAGTGAAGTTGAGCCTGGGAAGAGAGGAGGGGTGGGGGAAGGATGCTTTGAAATGTAGTTTTTATTTCTTGTTATTCTGCTCTGATTGCGTTGGTAATAAATTACTTTTCTGCCCAAGCTGAGACTATTTTGGTCATGACAGTAATTGGTCGGTGGCCTTTCCCTGTCCTCATCTCTCCCCACAAGCCTTTTGTTATATTTCTCCTCCCCTGTTCAGCTGAGGAGGGGGCTGACAGAGAGACCCTGGCATGTAGCCTGGATCAAACCACCATAGCTGGCTTATTTGTGGTGGTTGGAGTCTCCTAATTTTGAATTGTTGAGGGAAAGGCTTTTGGTTTCCTTTCAAAGAGCACTGAGGGAGTGGAAGTAATCTTACACTTTCCTTCCAGCGATATCACAGTTGTATTTCTCACCTTTCATTTCTTTAGGTAGCTGAAGTGCACTGGAGGATTTTACAAATCCACAGTGTTTGCATTAATATTTGCTTTATTTGCTTGTCTTTGGCCTCCTCCCTGTTTTTTTTCCTGTTTCCTTTTTTGACTTGGTTGACAGAGGTGTGGTTTCTGACAGGCGACTCGTCTCATGCAGCATGTCAAGAGATACAAGAATAAAATTTATGCCTCTCAAGAACGTATGAGGTGTTGCATGAACTCCGAATTTCTCCCTCAAGCCTGTCTATGTAGCTGTAGCTACTACGAGATAATTTTCTTCTGGTTGAGCTGCTTTGTTGTCTCCGCTGGCCGGGAAGTTGCTGTGACTGTTGTGGGAGTGATTAAGCGCCTTCAGCCAGAGTCATGGTTGCGTCTTTGTCAGTACAAAAGCTTAACATTTAGGGTTCCTTAAATAAATAAACCCTCTTCCATGTGAAATGTGTTATTAAGTATTCTAAATGCTTTATGAAAAATATATGCATCTTTCACAGTGCACTCCGTTAGTGCTCTGCGTAAATATTTTGGCAGTTGGAGCAGCGTAACACTGGGGTAATGCAGTCAGATCACAGTAAAGGGATACAGGGTGTGCTCTATGGGAAACGACAGGCTGTCAAAAATATATTGTACATCTGTTTGAAATGTACCACTGAATTTTTTGTAGTTTTTACTTCGTGGCTTTATAAAAAGAATCTTTAGAGGAATTCAGTGAACATTTTTTTTTCTTCATGTTTTCTGTTCCTTATATATTGAAGTTTGTTCCACACACAGTAGCTTACCTTTGTGATATTTCCGTCTATCCTTTATGATTTATTTTTACTGGAAACCCTGTGGAAATGTGTGTTTTTATAAATTACATTATATAGTCTCTAGTTTTGGCTGAAGGTAGCTTGGTATGGTCTATATGTAAGGTGTAGGAAACCCTATTCTGGCACTATTTTCTTATAAAATTTCTTACATTTTGAGAAAATTCCTTTTGATTCAAATTGAATATTTTTATAATTGTTCTGACTTGTAATGACTTTCAGCAGAAGGTATATTAGAAAATCTGAATCCTGATCTTAGCAAGTCTTGCTGCTGCTTTATTTTTAACCACATTTTTTCCTATAAGTGGTCTGCAGCTGTGAAAACATCAGTAAAATTTAATGTCATCATACATTTGGTCAGCCATAAATCTTGATGTTTGGACTGTGTGAAATTTTTGAAACATATTTTGTTATTAAAAGGACACTATCATGTTTATAATGGTCCTTGAAAGCTTTCTTTGCCTATAGGTTTTTTCTTTTGCATTTGACACATCTGCAGATTTCCCTTTTGAAGGTAGTTGAAATTAGTGCTGCTATTTTTATTTCCTCTTTTTTTTTTTGATGACAAAAGAAATGTTTATGACTAAAAATAGCAACTATTGATCTTAACTTCCCATTGTGGGAGCGGACAAGTGGGGCCTTTTAAAAACAAACAGGAACCGTGAATGTGTCTGTTTCTGCCTTAACTATTTATGTAGAAAGCTTCAGGATTTTCTGCTGCTGCTGAAGCATTTGACAGCTTGATAACAAAATGTGTATAATAATACAAATAACAGCCTGTGTTGCTGGTGTAGTTTGGTTGGGTTTTTTTCATTCCCGTTTTGATTAAAGTTGTAACTGATACACAACACTCTTCCAGGGTACATCTGCACTGCTGTCAGCCCAGCCAGAGCAGCTGAGCTTGCCTTACATGAGCTACTGGACAGTTGAGTCCAGTCTGATTTCCCTGGTAGGCTGAGGACTGCAGGCTCCTAGGTTCCTTACACATCAAGTATTTGCTATAATTGAGGAGATTTGGTAAGCTGTTTCTTTGAGTGTGTATTTTTGGAAGCCATGACTTTGCAAATGTGGTGTTGTATTGTCAAACAAATACAAATACTATCTTCAACCAGCGCAGAGGACTCATCCCAGAGGACAAGCTTATTTTTCTACAGGAATGCTGGTGCTCATTTCCATTGCTGTGTTTCAAGGTTTGGCCACTCTGGAAAGGCCCTCACCAAAACTGCAGGTAGTGGGGCATTTTCCTAGCCAGGGATGAACTAGTATGGGTTTGGGGTTTTGAGAGTTCTTCCCCACCCACAGAGGTGTTTTGAAATCTGCTGTTTGACTATATCACTCTGCTGCTGCTCTTCCCTGCTTAATGGTGGTTTGTGAGCATTGGCTGTGAGATTTAGGAAGATCTTACTCTTTTGTTTTAGAATGTTTGGTTTGGTATTTTGATTTGATGCTGTTAACAAGGGATGCCCACAGCATTTGGAATAATGTATTGAACAGCCAGAAACATATTATGTATTCAGAACAGCTAAAAATCCTTCAAAGGAAAGTAAAACAGTAACAAATAATTCTCTAGTAGCAGCCTGTATTTAAACACCCTAAGTCTACTGCTGGGAATGTGTATTGGTAGGATTGGTTCAGGAGTTTTTTTCCTGAGAGATGAAGACAGCGTTACTAGAATTAACTCACCTTGGATTACCTCAGTCAGTCACTGCAGTTAATGCTAAAATGAACAGTAAATTCTTTGATACCAGTGAACACATATAAAAATAATCTCCTGGTATTTTTAGTAGTGGTTAAAGACAGCAATCAAACAACAAAAGTAATCAATCAAAATAATTGTAAGCTTTTAGTCAGGTGTGTGTGTAGGTTCAGCCCAAACAGAAACTGTCCATAAACACAGGATTGTTTAAATGATTTATGGACCTTCAATACTTTTTTAAATTACAGAAACATTGCTAATCTAAAAAAAAATTTTTAAATCATGTGCTTTCTCTCCCATAATTGCTCATCTGTCATTTGTAACAGTATTTCTTCTTACCTGATCCCTGTGCTTGTTATTGTGGACAGTGGTGCCCCAAGCCCATCCTTATCACAAGCATTAATTAAAACAGTAATGCATTGGTGGGAATGTTCCTGCTGGGAATGTTGTTCCCGTCTCCAGGTGATGAAATGGTTCTTGGGAAGCATTCAGCTTGCCCTGTAAACTGCTGTGGTTTGATGTGCAGATTACGGAGCCTTATCGGCAACACTGAGTTACAACAGCTGCCTATCTCTTCAGTTTAAACTGCAACTTGTAAAATACTAGCGTTTTGCCTTACTA
Source organism: Daphoenositta chrysoptera (assembly GCA_013397915.1). Lineage (NCBI taxonomy): Eukaryota > Metazoa > Chordata > Aves > Passeriformes > Daphoenositta > Daphoenositta chrysoptera. The sequence goes on along the minus strand of VZRO01003786.1, from coordinate 84,646 downwards.
ACAAGTATGACCAGTAAGATGTTGACTGACTGACAAGTAATGTGTAATTTATGTAGAGGTGGTCACTATAAATACTGAAGTATCCTATGTATTGCACATCCTAAGAGAAAGTGAGGGAGGAGCATTAATTCAGTTTCCAAAACATCAATATCAGTTATTGTTTTAATTCAGCTCCCACAGCTTCTAAAAAATCTCGTGTTCAATTTCTAACACCACTTCAGGAAAGCATTTTCATTTTTCCTACTTACTAAAATACATCTTTCAATAATTTGATAATATTAGCATGTGGAGCGATTGTTTTTTCCCTCCAGCTTCAATTATAGCAGCATTACTGACTGTAGGAGTATTTTTTTTTTATGCTGTGTAAATTATTGCTAATAAAAGCAAACTAACGTCATGCTCTTAACTACGTGAAGGAAGCCTTCGTTTATGCCATTCCTGTTCTGATGAGACATTATATCTGAGACTGGCTTGTTTACAGTTGGGAACAATACTTTTTTTAATTGAAGTACATGTGAAAGTACTCTAGTACTTAATTAGAGAGGGGAAGAATGGTCTGTCCACTGAGTGAATGTTCTTTGTTGCTCTCAGTCTTGTTTTGTCCCTCTTGGCTGTGGTTCTTCAGCTAGTCCCAGATTTCAGTACCTCTTGCAGTTCAGCAGCAGCAGGGGGAGTAGTGTAGCTTTATTTGGGGGCTCTCCTTGACCGGCGCGGGAGTGAGTTCCTATCAGCCCCGAGCAGTGCTGGTCAGGCTCAAAAATCTGTGTGTGCCAGGAATTCTGCTTTGCTCTCCCCGTGATAGCTGGGAGCAGGATTCTGCTGGCTTTGCCTTGCTGCACCTCCCTACAGCCCAGGTCCTGCAGATGTAGAAGTGTACCTGCTACAAGCAAATTGTGATCAGGTGTTAGTGTGGTCAGCCAGGCAGACTCCCAGCAGGAGGCTGGAAGGCATTTTGGGATGGTTCAGCTGGTTGATCAGAGCTGGGCCAGCATCCAGTGCCCAGCAGGGCTTTGTCCAGTTTGGTCTTAAAAGCCTGCAAGGAGGAGATTCCTCTGCCTTTCTGGGTTATCTGTTCTAATGCTTAAATATTTTCATAGTGAAATATTTTTCCCTATGCTGCCCCGCTGTGGGTCCCTTTCAACTGGAGCACTCTGTCCCGTGATCACTGTCCCTTGTTCCCCTGCCCTGCACCTCTCTGAAGGGGCTGCCTTATCTCACACTTTATAATGTGTTTTGAGACCTCACTTTGTCACCTAATATTCTATTGTGAAACACTTTTAGGGGATTTTTTTTCTACTGTTTTTTGCATTTCATAGATTTCTTACTGAAATCTCTTTTTTGTCAATGACCACACAAAATAAAATATCAAATATTCCTATTTTTTCTAAGACCATCGCATTGTTAGTTCATGCTCAGTGTGTTATAAACATAAAAAAGCATGTACATCCTTCCCAGGAACAGTAGTGTCAGATCCTTGTGTGTGTATCATTCTGTTGCAACAAACATCTTGGACTTTTGTTTGGCTAGGGAAGGAGTCAGTGTAGACAGTAAATTTGAAAATGCAATCAAGTACAGGGAGGAGAGCAAATAGCATAGTAATAAGTGTATATTCCCATAATATGTTTAGGAGAAACTTAATTTTAAAATTTAATTGTTGTGCAATGCAGTATCATGTTGGTCAAATTTAGATTCATGGATTCTTTTGCACCTTTAAATCTCTGTTGTTTTTACTTGCAAGTTAATTTAATCTTGTGCAGCACATAATATGTCACTGTGTTCCCACATGAATTTATGATAAAAATACTATGTTCCATGTATCTGCCCCGCTTTTCTCTAGTGAGAATGTGTTAAGGTATTGTGTTACTGCCATATAATTATAGCTGTCTTACATTTTTGGCATTTGTTGAATTAATCCCTTGCATACCTCCTCAATATAAAAATGTTATTTAGATAAGTTACTGACATAATAAAATAAACATTTTTAAAATTACATTCCTATATTTGTGTATGCAGGAAAAAGTCCGAGATCAGGAAGAAGACCGAGATCAGAATGAAAACCAAGATCAGGATGACGTAGGTGGAAAGGAGATTATTAATAGGACATTTCTCTCTTTTTCCCAAATTACTGCCTTGTCAGAAGAAAATCTGGAAGGAGTTGAAAAGTAAGTCGCAATGACAGCAATGCTGGAACCCATATAATAATGAAATAAAAATTGCAGTGTGTTTTTTAGATTTCTTTTGTGATGGTTATGTCATTAGTGTTTAATTGTTCAGTTAAATAATTGATATTTAATATTATTCACGAAAGATGGAAGAGATACTGTTGATCTCAGATCCATTCTGGTTTTCTGTGTTTCCTATATCTCTTGATTTTGCTTAGACTTCTTTTTTTCCACTTGTATTTCATATTGTGGTGGTTTCTGAATTTACAATAGCTTTAAATACACTGTAGACAAAATACTAAAATGTAAATTAGAACAGGCCAATACTGAGCTTTTTTAAATAAGTCTCACTTGGTAACTTTTTTTTGCTAAAACATTTGAGATTCTGTACTGTAACACAAGTTACCAAAAAATCAAAAAGGTCTCTAAAGTTCAGCAAGGGATGGAAAGCTCAAGAAGGCATTAGTTGGTCACCATTATGGAGCACTGGGGAAATAGGAGGCAGCCAGAGACTTCTGATGTCAGCCTGTCTTGTCTTTCCTGTACCAACACTCTCCCTTGTTATTAGTGTATAATAGCAGCTGAATTTAGGAGGCCAGGAGTTCAACCTGAGACTCCAGACTTATGTTTGAAAGATGGGACTTTCCAGAAGTGCACGAATTATTTAGGAGCGCTTGTGCCTGCTAGCAGGTTCTTGGGAATTGGAAGCCAAAGGGCTGGGCTGCTGGGCTGGTTTGGGAAGGAAGAGGTGGAGGGTATAGAAAATCCAACTTTGTTTCTCTGAATAGGTAACTATTTAATTGAGCTTAAAATATTCCTGAAACATATTCTGTTTTCCTATTTGTCACTGTTCTTATGGAGGAAAGGTCTTTCTGGGATTTTTTTTTTTTTAAGAATACTGGAAAGAAAATTTGCTACCGTCAAATAATAATACAAAAATGCTTTCCTTTCCTGTTTTCTCTTGCACAATAGGCCTCTTTAAATTTAGAGGAGACTGAAGTGTGCAACTCACTGGAGACTAAAATGTGCTTAACGACACAATTCTTTGTGCAACTTTCTCGTTAAGATTAAAAAGAAAAGCAATGAAAGATCATACGGTCTTTTAGTCTCAGCTGATCACATATGTATTTTTATATACACACTGTACAAGGGGAATTTAAGTATATACTGCATCTGACTGGAAGGAGCATAGTTACAGGGTATTTTATGCACACTAAGCAGTTTAGCAGCAGCATTAAAATTTTGTTTACCACAGTGCGTCGTGTCTATTTACAAGAGCAGTTTGAAGGCCACAGCTAGGGTTAGAAAATTAGAATAGATCTGATTCAGTATGAGAGTTTTCATGTCCTGCATTCCCATCTATCAGGGAGTTTCATACTGCTGTCCATCTTCATATGACTGGAGCCCCACGAAGAAAGAAAAAGCAGGGAGGGTAACGAGGAAATCTTAACTGCCCCATCATTTCCCCATTATGTACAGATACTGTTGTCAGTGACGTGCCTCACAGAATATTGAAAAGATGAGTACTGGCATTGTTAGCAGAATCAGGGAAAATCTAAATCCCTGAGAAGCTCTGATTATGAAAACACAGAGTTGGCAGAAGCTTCAGAGAGAGAGGATATGGACTGTTTCAAACCTTGGAAAGTTCAGCTGGCCACGTTCCACTTCTATTTCAGGACACAGTTAAGTGTTTTTAACCGACTTGCATGTGTGCAGCCGTACGAATTTGTCATGCAGAACAAAGGAATACATGTTTTAAACAAAACTGATTGGATTACATGCTTTACTCTGTTAGCTATTGAGGCTTTAATTAAAAAAAGAAACTCATCTCATTTGACAGTGTGTCTGTACTGTGTCGGTGAAACCCCTGAAAATCTAATGGCTGCTATCACTAGGTCTGGGATTAATGTCCTTCTTAGGAAGGAATGAGAAGGCAGTGGGGCTTGGGAAGACTTTGGTTTTTTAGAGAGGACTAGAAAATGTGATCACTGGCACCTGCATCCTCAGCTGTAGTTAAGAAGCAAAGGATTGCTTTAATGTAAAACTTAACTACCTGAGACGTGGCTGAAGTTATACTGGAAGAATTGAAACCAGGTCCTACTCCCCATCCCCTCTCTTCATGTGGAAAAATGCACACAGTTATTATAAGAGATGTAACTAATTCTGTGTTTGGATAAAGTAGACATAAATGTGTCAGCAATAGTATGGCCTCCTACAAGGGAGTGTATTTTTTCATAAATTTTGCAAGTTAAAGTAAGTGGAAAAATTTTCATCGTGTGCCAGTAAAATGGGATAAGGCTCCTTTTAAATGTTTTGACCATTATAAAAGTGCAATTTAAGCTTCTAAATATTTTAGCTACTCTCAGTAATTATACATTATATTATTTACATTAATTTTCAAATGTAATTTTTCGTCAGAGGCCAGATGAAAAATAATCCTGAAATGGAAACAAGATCTTATTACTACTGTAAAACTATCTCAATCAGAGTGAAAGCGTGATAGTAGAAAGTGGAGACTAATTGTGTCATTTCATCCCACAAACCAATTCCTGATGAAACACTCTTTTTCTCTGGGATTTTCAATGTATTTCTCTTTGGTTTTATAATGCTCTAATTTTTGTTCTTTTGTTAGTCCTGTCTTAGCACTTGAATAGTGTCTGCTGAAAGCTGCAGGTGATTGTTTACTTTTTGATATGTCCTCTCATCATAAATGTTCTTATCTAGGAACTGATGTGGCTAAATTCAAGAAATTATGTACATTATGCACATATGAATAATATAGCAAATAATAATAACAAATATAGATAAAATTGAAAGCAGACCATGTAAGACTTTGGAATCTGTGATTTATTTTTTAATTTCATTATTTTACTCTGCACTTTTTTTTAGGAAGATGGAAGAATTTCTGAATCTTACACAAGTAAAGACATCTTCGAAAGAAGCTATTTTACTAGATTATTATACTGCAGGATTTTGGTGGGCTAAAGAAATGAACTTCAGTCTTATCCAGCTCTCAGGATTCATGGATCTAATAAATTTCACCTTGGAGAACCTCAGCGGTAAGTATAATTAAGAATTGTAAAATAAATATCTGAAGTGGAAGGCAAGAATGTTTCCCAGTCATTTTAATAAAGTGATATTTAATTACAAGTAATTGTGAAATTATTTATTTTCCTCTCGAATGTTGGTACATTAGACCACATGCCTGAAAATAATTCTTACTGGCAGATGTTGAATTTTTGTTAGAGGAAACTCAAGTCTTTTGAGCAGAATATTCCTCATTCTTTGTTTGTACAGTATGTGGTACAAAATGGGCCAGGTCCTGAAGAGACCTTTTCTTTGCTATGGTAAAATAAATAATAATTACAGTAGAGTGAGAGCAAGGAGCTCCTAAATTCCAATTCCAGCTGTCTCAGTGACTGACTCACTGTAGCCTTGGGCACATTTCTCTGCTGTTTGAGATATTCAGTACATCCTGTAGCATTACAGCAGGTGAATTACATTTATTTTATCCTTGGAGGTCGACTCTCAGACAGCTTTCTGTATGGCAAATGCTGCACTTTTGGCACAGAATATATGTTAACTAAGGACTGGTGAGGGAAGTAAAGTGGCATTGCTGCCAAAGAGGAAAAATGACAATGAAGGAACCCTAGCTCCTGTGGCTACGAGGAAATTTGCCACAAAGCATGAAGCTTGGTCTAGTGGGAGTGAAATAGCCAGAAAAAAATGGTAGCAGTGTCCTCTAAAACCTTCTTTTTCAGAGATCCTAATGCTTGCTTAACATTCACTTTGAAGGTGATTATGTTGAGAAAAGTCCATCCCAGAGGAAGAGTGAAAGGACTCAGCAGTTTCATTCAAAAGAGAAGGCGAATATTTAAAATCAAGCTCATAATAGTCATTATACTCTTTCATTGTAATTTAGTTCAAGGGCCTTTCTGACTTGGAATTTTGACAGAATATGTACGTGCTTTATGATCATTGGAATTCCAGTTGTCCTTCCTGTCTCCAATGAGAAAGTATCTTAACATATGCTAACTATATTACTATAACAATGGAGCAGAATGGAAACCCGTCAGAAATTAGTTTTATGAGACCATGTAATACATGTGTGCACGACAGGCTGGTAGCACAACCCCTTATTAAAGCTGACTGACGTTTTTCAGGAATGTCATCTTAGTGGCATTAAGCTTTGCCAAACTTTAACTCTTTTAGCTGAAATTTTCTGCAGCCCTGTCTGCTTTTGATGATTTTTTTCTATATATAAATTTGCAACTGAACCAGTTCAGTGGGCTTGCAGACAGAACCTATTTTGTGTTCGGTTTTTTGTTTTGTTTTTTTTTTTTTTAACAGGTCTAATGCCCTGGTGCTTTGAGGTAAAGATAGAAGGTTTGGCAAGCAAAAGTTGTGAATTTGCTTCTTGCTGTCCTGTGAAAATCCATTTAGATTTGGCTAAGATATACATGGTTTTTAGGGAAAGAAAATGTAGTTTTTAAATGCTTGCAGGAAACTTCTTACATTTGTTTCACAGCTTATTCCTCTGAATAATCCATTTTAAAAAGTATGCTGTAGCCCAGGGCTGAGATGAATTTTCTTGTAATTACCAAACATTTCAACTAAAAGCAAAATTCTAATGTCTTCTATATTAATGGCCCTTTCTTTTCCTTTCCCTGCACTAGACCCAATCAGCCTGGAGAATTAAGCTGACTTGGCCATAATAGCAAAAGTAGCATTGAGCAGGAATAATGGATTTAGAGAAGGGGGGTAGTGGAAATGCATTGAAGGCTGGCAAAGGAGCAATGAAAACTGAGGTTTGGAAACTGGAGACCGTGCTTGATTGGGAGTCAGAATGAGTTACATGATTTGATTCCTCTTTTATCCATTGAGGGTAAAGTGCTCATTACCTCACATAAGTGCTGCAAGAAAGAGTCTTCCTGAGACAGGTGGTTGGGACTAAAACTTAGGTGTGCAGAGGAAAGAGAAAATTTGGATGAGCTAGCAACAGACTCAGGGGCTGGGTGATCCTGTTATGTGCCTTCACTTCCCTACAAAGTGTGGTATTTCTGGTTCTGTTGCTTTTCCTCATATCCTATGGCTTCTGTTTCCTCTGCATTTTCTGTGTTTCTTTCTTGTCCCCTCCCATATGGTTATTTATATTGTGATGCCTCTCTTACTGAAAAGTGAGGTAAAATTTTCGGGCCTTTGATTACTGGACCACTGAAGGGCAAAACTATAAAAGAACAGAAGTCTTCTAAGTCTTTTAATTTGTTTTCTGTACAAAAAAACCCAAGGAGTGTATCAGTAGAGACATAAAACAATAAGGAAAATAAATCTATTTCACCACTGGTGGATATTTTCTCATTTTTTTTCTGTAGATTTTTTAGATATAAAAGGAAAAAATAAATTGTATTTGAAGCTTTTTTTTTTTTAAGTCCCCATGGTTCTAGTGATGGCAGACACTGTGCAAATCAGAAAGATGAATCCTTTCTTTTTATAGGCTCAGCAAGCACTAATATATTTCAGATTTTCCTCTTTGTGAGGACAGTTAACAAACAGAATTTAAATTCTAATTCCAACCTGTTTTGGCGTTTGGTTTTGATTTCCAGAGTAAAAATGTAAAGTAATTTTCTGGTTTGGAAGGATACAAAAATGTCTCCAAGTTTGATGATACATGCAGGGTATTATACATATTCATGTTTATTCTATTATGACTCTAAGCACTTAAAAATATTGTTCACCCTTTTTAATATCTGTTCCTGTATTAGTGGCTGATGTTGCAAAGGGCATGGTCAGAAGAATAATGTTCTACAATACACAAGCAGTAGGCTATTTTAAAGAAAAACATGCTCTGCCTCTCAAATTTGCATATTATTCTGCCTGTGGTTCTCTCTGCATAGGTAAGAGGGGAAGCTGTAGTGTCTTGAACACCCATAATTGTGATCCTTCCATTGTGAAGGCAGAGTGGTGGTTTTGTGATGGAATTTTAATGGATGCTTTATTGATGAGAATAATGGCAACAGAGAGAAGCATTGGACTGCTGTTGCTTTTTTAGTTTTGTGGTGGTTCAGAACTAAAACTTCAAGAAGTCTTATAATTAAAATGGGCCAAAAAATCCATCCCACCCTGTCATGTTTATACATAGTTCTTGTTCTTTGGAATTACTTTGCAGACAGACATATGAGCTTGGGAGATAATTTAAAAGAACTTGAAAGAGCAATGTCTGGAATAGGAAAAACTGGCTCAGAAGAAAGAGGAGACCCGAATTTATTCAGCATTGAGCAAGCCAAAGCCATCATTGATTATTTGGTTATCAGGTATTTATTTCTACCCAATCTGTTCTTATTTCAGTAACCTAATATAGCAGGGAAATAAATGACTGATAAAATAATGGTAACAACCAGAACAACAACATCAACCGTTTTTTAAATTATTATTACTACTACTACTACTACTATTACTAGTATTTTGCTATTATCTTACTGGATATCATCTTACTGTGCCAACATACTGCACACGCCAAACTTTAAATAATGAAAAAGAAGAGAGAATATGCAAGCACCAGTAAAGATCTGGCCTCAGATGCAAAGCCCAGAAAATAAATCTAGACTGGAAGTTTATCAAAATGTAAGATTATGCTGAAAATATTCCCTTTGGGGTTTTTTTTTGAGTGATAAAAGAAAACAGAGTAGTATATGGACAATATTCTTGGTTTTCTTTTAAAAGCTATTTTTAGATTCCATCTGAATAAAATTGTAGATCTTGTGTTACTCTAAGTATTTGTCTGGCCTTGACAATTATAGTGGACTGAAGTGATTTAAAGTTTTGTACTTTACAGAATTAAGGTTATGATCATAGAGAAGTCATAAAAAGGTTGCATTTCAAAATCAGTAAAAGTCCATTACGTACATGAAAAGGTTTTGTGACAGGTCTTGGCTTTTAAACAGAGACACAGAAAGAGATGCAAACAGCAGTAAATTTGTTATTTATTTGAGAAAAATACTGAGTCTGATAGCAACAGCCATGTCCCTTTATAAAGTTTTTACTTTGCAGTAAGGTGTACACACCTTCCTCTGAAATGCCATGGTTAGGGCAGTGCTGTACTCACACACCCCTGCTTGCAGTACATGATGGACAGAACAGTTCCCAAGCTGTTTAACCATCCATGAATGTCAGGGGCAAGGAGGTGGAAAATCAAGAAGTTACTCCTGTAGTATGTGCTCATCCACTGTACTGCAGCCACAGCCCTTCAGCCCATTTCCTGACCCAAATGGGGGCTAGAGGGGGGGATTTGTGGCAGATGGGCATAAAAATTGAGTAAGATCCTGACTGATCCATACGTAGATTTGTTGGGAATTTTCTGACTGCTCTTTAGGAAAAGTTTAACACAACAAAGAGGAGGTTTTTAGGGTGTTTTCCTAATGCAGGAAAGTATTTTCTCTTGAAGAAAGGCAAAAATACTAGGGTAGCTATTAGCCTTCCAGTTTAGAGTACCTGGATTCAGATGGGGATTTAAACCCGTCACAGGCGATTTCTCTTACAATTGGGCTATAAAATTTGTCTCTTTCTCCTGCTCTCTGATTTTTTCTTTTGTTTCTTTTTCATGGAAAATATAAAACACTTAAAGTTCTTCCCATAAGAAATGGGAACATCTCTTTAAATCTCAAATTTCTCTAGTCAAGGCAAACTAATGTCCTGCCAAGTACTAGCCCTAAACTAAAAGGAAACTTGGCATTTAAGATGTCTCAACTCCTTTTACTTCTCCCTTCCTGTCTGTGTCTTTTGTATATTTATATGGAACAAATGTTCTTTCCAAATAGCATGTCTATAGCTCTTGTGTAAATTATCCATTGAGAGATATCTTGTCCATGAAGTAATTCCTTCACAGTCGCAAGAATTTTGTCCAAGAGATTAGGTGCTCCATCCTACTACCACCAAAGTATTAACTGGGCAGCAATACAATCAAGCTGCAAAACTTTTGCAGCAGAATGGTATTTTGGCCACCAAATATGTGGTTGTATGTCCAAATTGCTCAATTTATTACAAATGTGTGCTGTGATGACGTCATGGATGTACACATACACTGAAATGTATCATGTGTGTCCAGTTTATGCAATCCATTATTCCAGTCACTGGAATATGTTTTTCTAAATCAGAATGGAATTGGCACACTTAAATGAGTGTACTGTAAACTTTATTAATTCAGATTGAGTTTTATTGCAATTCAAATTAATGTATTAGTTCAACATTTTTTTCTTGTTTAATTTTAAATGATAGGCCTGTAGCTTTTTTTCTACTCAAGACAGTATGACATGTTGTAGTTCAGATCACATTTTTAGAGATGAGCTCTAAACCCACGGGATTTATAATGGAAACAGGGACAAATGCTTAACCACATTGGTGCAAACTGTGCAGCAACTATAATGACACCTTCTGGTTTGGTGGAAGGTGACAGTAATCATCTTTTTATCTTGTCTCCTTGGGCAAACACACATCAACATAGCTCCTGACATTTTCTTTTCAGGAAGCGGTGGAGCTGGGGAAATATGTCATTGTTAATCACCTTCAGATTCTCGTATGACATCATAAGAGGGCCTATTCCTAACAATCTTACTTACACAAGGAAAATTATTTCTGTGTAATTGCTAGAAGCACTGGTACGGATTTTTTTAATTGTTCACAACAAATAGACACAAAAAAGGCCATTTTTTATAATGCCTGATAAAGGAAAGAAAACTGCACTGTTTTTTTCTAAATAAATGCTGATGTCTGATTTATGTAATTTGATTTAAAGAGCATAAAATGAAGGAATTCTTTCCTTCATAAAGGATTAGGGGTGCCAGGTGGAACAGAGATCTGCTTAAAAATAAAGACATAAAATTCAGAAATGCCAAAAATAATTACTTATATTTTTGGGTATATATTTTAAATTATATGTACCTGTAACATAGTCCATAAAGAATATCATAACACATTTAGAGGGGAAGGGGAAACGACCTGATTTTTAGGTGCTATAAATCTGGCTTCTTTCCAAAGCACTAGGATAAGTAAGAGAGCAAATTTGAAATACTAATTTCTGCAAATCCGATTGGAAAGATATATGTTTTATTTCTTGCATGTCTGTGATGTTCATAAAATATTTTTTGTCTTTTTTCAAATAATCCCTGTTGGAATTTTAGCAAATTACAGATGTGTATGAAAGGGGACATGTATTTCTGTAAATCGGTGTGAGTCATTTCCAGGTTAAGTCCTGAACTCTCTTTAAACATAATTTCTGTGTCTCCACTGAAACATGTCAGGAATTCTTTGGTGAAGTGCTGCAATAAAAATGTACTTAAATGAAATTGGAAATACTGTAAGGACTTATTTAATTGCCTGTGTGCTTGAGGTTTGGGGGAAGGCAGCCTCTAGCTGAAGGCAGCCAGACCTCTTACCTGGGCCTTGCAGGTACCAAGCCAAAGGCATTGCTGGTGCAGCTGATGGGTCTCCCAAGAAAAGAACCTGTGTCCTGTCCCTGGCCAGAAAGCACAGGAACCAGTTACAGATGTTCCCTGCAGATATTGCTGTACCTTTCATGGATAGAGCAGGCAGGACTGCAATAAATTCTTGGAATCATTCTTCAACCTGGACTTGCTATGAAATCCCAGAACAGTGTTTTAAATCGTATGTCAAAGTGACGTGACAGAAGCCAGCAGTTCTATATCATGATTGTGAGAGAAGAACTAATTGCAACAGATGGACTGTGACAAACAAAACTTTTGATTAAAAAAATGCCATATCATTGATCATTAGAATAGGAAACAAAGGAAATTATTTAAAACATGTGAAACAGAAAGCCATACGTGTTTTAAGGAAGATAAATATTTTAGGCCATTGACAAAGTCTATTTAAAGTTACTTTTGTTGTAATACACAAAACTGCTTTGTGTCAATCTAGTTTTTTTAGTTTTTCTTTGAGGAAATAATGCACTGATTCTGCAAAGTGACCTTGAAAGAATAAGTGTTTCTATTCTTTATTGTTTTGGTGTTCCAAGATCAAACTTTCTCCCTGTACTGGCAGCCCATCCCAAAATCTGAAAGCTGATTTGGCTTTGTTTCCTTCTTGTCTGCTATTGCTGATATTAAAGGCATAAGTATCCTGGTGATAAGGGTTTCAGGAATTACTTTTTTCAGAGTAGAACTTTGTCTTCTCAGAGTTCAATTTCATAAGGGCTAAGTGGATATATTTTTAAGTATCACAGTGTATTTTCTACAGCCATCTGATAATAAATCCTGCAAACTAAATATGCTGCATGTTATATCTGAAGTTAAACAAATGTTTCTTTTTAAAATTTGGAATATTACCATGCTGGAGGATAACTCTTAGTTTAACAAAACTTGTAATATTATTACCTTTCCAAAAACTTCCAGCTGTAATAGTCTATATTATCTTGTTTTTTCAGCTTATTTAAACACTATAAAGCATATGAATACCTCTTCCACAGTCATAGAGAAGAACCTGTGATAAGTAATGAGGTGAGTCATTTATATAGATGGGACTCATTATGCAGAGTTCCTTAACGAGTGCACCATGGCATATGTTTTATATTGCTCAAAGCAACTTCACGTCAACGTCCCCGCATTACTAACGTAAAATGGCTGATTAAAGAGCACAAGTTAAGATGTTTTGATCCTCGTATTCAAAATTAATTTGGGATTTCAAAAAAGTGTAAATGCATTGCTTGGTTAAGCTGTTAGTTGTGTTAAATCAGGAACATTTTTGTGTAGGTATTTTTAAGTTGATGCATGTAATTTGAATTAGCAACTTGTGAGTCTGACTCTGCATTAAAATCAGCAATCAAAATCAGAAAAGGTGGTGTGCCATGCCTGGTCTGACCACAGCTGTAATAGAGATGCATGCATGTGCATGTACAGAGTTTTTTTTTCTACTGTAGCCACCAAGAGTTAATTACACTGACTGTAAAGAAACAAAGGAGCAAAACTGAGCATTTTGGAAAAATTCAGTTAACAATAGTGAGGTGGCTTCACAGTGAACTTTGTTATGTGTTCTAACTTAAGTGTGCAAACATACATAGGAAAATGTGTTGATGCAGGATGTGGCCTTTAATCAAATGGACAGGTTCAATTAATCAAATAAACCTTCCTTTAGCTTGACTGTGCCTTTTGAGGATATATGTTACAATACATTAAAAAATATTTGCATTTTAAATTTGTATTAGGAGCCAACTGGTTGCCCAGAGAGGCACAGTAGAGTGATTTTTTTAATGGTACTTATATTTTAGCTTATCAGTACACAATGAAGTTTAAATTAATGCACTGGAAAAATTCCTTTACACTTTCAGCTGGTATTTTGACTTTGATGATGTGGGATAATTGCTTTCCATGTTGCTTTTAAGTAGCCATATTATAAAAAATGACTTTTCTTGACATGGATGCAAATATTTGGAAATAATTCTCATTATTTACAAGGTGGGTTAAAATTCCAGCTATGATGAAACTGGTGACAAAACTGTCAATACAAAGGTAGAGCAGAACTTCAACATTACTGTGTTAGGGTGGGGTCTTTATATTAGGTAATTAGATAAATGGGTGGTTAGCACTTCTTAATTGGTAAAATCGATTTTAAATGAGGCTTTGATTAAGTAATTCTTGTGTAGATTTGGGTCATGAATCTTACAGGGTTTTAGACCAGCTTAAAAGAAATGTCTCTGTGTTTCCTGAAGACCATTTCTGGGTGGGTGGGATCAGCCTGCACCGTCCCAGCCGCAGCAGGGGTTGCCCTGGGCAGGCTCTGCTGGGGAGCACCGCCTCTGCTGAGGGCACCAGCACCTCTGGGCAATGGCACAAATGGATTTCAGGGAGTGGCTTCCGTGATGATCCATCCAAGCAACAAGTGCCATCTGCAGCTACAGCTGTCACAAATCCCTGCGTGACAATCTTTAGCTGTAACTCCTTTACAGCCCTTTCTTACCTATGGCGCCACTTCACTTTAATCTATCTGTTTTGTATTCTGAGCTCCATGGCAGAGAGCTTTTAATTTGTCCAACTACACTCCAACACCCGAGAAAATCAATACTTATATTCTGTTAGAGTTTATTTTGATAGCGTGATGCATTGTTCTTCAATAAGTAAAAGTTTAAGGCATTGAAGCTGCACATACAAATTTATGGCGTTATTTCACTTGCTTTATGTGTTAAAATGTGATGAGAGGTGAACCCAGCATAAACTTCAAATTCTTTTAAAGCAACTTTGTTTTATTTAGGAATTCTTATGCATAAAGGAAATCATCGCTTCTATTTTTGCAGTCCCTTAGACAAACAGAGTTTTTGGGGCTGCCATGGTTTGGTGTGTGTGGCTGTGGCCGGAGCACACCTGGGGTTGCCTGCTCCACCGTGCATCTGCTCAGGGAACAGGAGATCAACTAGGAAATGCTGAAAGTAGATAGTAAATCTGTGCTGAAAGTTTGGCTGCTGTCCTGTTATATAGACCAATGTCTTACCAAAAAAAAAAAAAAAAAAATGCCGCTGCAGACACACCACAGCCCAGAGCTGGATGTGATCCTGACTCTAAGCTGAGTGCAACTGATGTCTAAAAAGTTTTCCTTTAACTCCAGCAATAAATGCCTGTTCTTTTGGAACAGGACACTGTAAATGGTAATGGCCAGATTTCCCCAAATAACAAGAACCACGGTGTTCCAAGAGCTTAATTACAGCATTATCTCTTTTTGCAAATGAACACTTCGAGACGAGTCAGTGAAATGACTTGATTCAACAGAATTGATTTGCTTCCACTGAAATGGCTTTAGCTCAGGGAGTATGTGTGCCGAAAGAATTACCTACTGAATAAAAGCCCAACAGCCTCAGGAGAAGAGCTGCTTCTTTAACAGAGATGCAGCTACAACAAATAAAAGCTGTACTCAGTGTTGTAATGGATATCCTTTCAGGGAAACCACAGTGTGTGTTTTCCAGAGAAATCTTATAGCAATGGGTTGTAAAGACATTGGAATTTTTTTTTTCTCTAGCACAGGCAATTATACAGTGTTCTCAATCAAGTTTCCTTTTTGATCTTTCACTGCAGTTATTTCCAAATGACCCTGTCATTTCCTGTGTAGAATAAAATCAGACAAGAAAAGGGAAATGACTCAAAACTCAGGTTATGCATACAATATCTGTGGCCGTGCCGCTTAAAAAAATCTAAGTTATTTAAATGTAGCACATAATTAGTGGAGCTTCACAGTCTGATTAATATTCTGGATTTGATGCAGCTAGCATAATAAAGCCACCACTGTAAAACACAGACAGTGTTCAAGTCTTAAAAAAAAGGTAACAAATGCCAGGCTAATTTTTTTTTTTTTTTTTTTTTGCATTGGCTGAAGCCTTTAAACCCCAAACTGCCTGAGGTGATCATACTGCCTAGGAAAAAAAAAGGTTAAAACAGAAAGACATGAATGCTTGGTTAGATGATAAAATACACATCACACTTCTAACCTACTTTGACAGTATTTAAAATTTAAAACTTGCCTTTCCAGCTATCAAATCCCTTACTTCTCCTTCATTCCAGATCTACAAAGACCTATATATTATGTATGCATGAATACCTGTTAGAAAACATGACGGTACAAGGAATTGCTGAGAAGTGTTAAGATTGCCAAGTAAATTCATTGCCTTTTTTTCCTGTTACTATTATGAGCAGTTCCCCCCATTTAGAATGATTACAGGAGAAGCTGTGCTTTAGCTGTTCTGTGGCTATGATCCAAAATAAAATGCAAGTAGTGCTACCATAGCACGGTTCTTCAGGAATATTGCTGTTAAAGATACTGGTTTTTTTCTTCTCCCTGTTCTGGACATTTTGCTCTCTAGCTGTGATTTAATACATCTATATTAGCCTGCAATTTCAAGGAAAGAAAAAGGAGTTCAGACTAAATCTTGATGTGCAGGGATTCAGTGGAGCAATTCCTATTAACACATGTCAGATCTTATAACAAAGGTTTAAATTGCTAATACATGAATTGTGTAAAAGTTTTTATTCTTTTCTATTTCTATATTCAGTTAATTTATTTTGCTTTGATAGGATGATATATTATGACGTATCTTGCAATTTTTTTTTTTCTCGCATCTACAAATTGTAGCTTATAATGCAGTTCATGTTTTTTCCTGCTCTCTCTGTTGTGTATTTTTGGATGGTATGAGGCTAAGGTCTTTTGGGATTATGTCTGCTTTGAAACATTTCCTAATAAAAATAATGTGGTTGGTAAATCTAGTTTTACTCCTAGTTGCTTTAGCCAGCCTGATGGAGTAATCTGCTATTTTATGGCCCAGATGACTAGCTAAGTTTGACTTCTTGAAATAGTAGTGTACAATGTAATTTTCTTTAGGGATGTCATAGTGGGTCAGGTTGCAATAAAAATATCGAAGATTAAATTTAATGGCAGTGCAGATTCAGTATTATAGCAGTCACTAGATATCATCCTCTGTACTTAGAGTTCCAAAACAGTTTCCATTAATGCTTTCTTTCCATGTACTCCTTACTTTCTGAAGCATTAAGCTTTTGGACTGTGTCTGGTCCTTATCCAATTGTGGGTTGGGTTGGGTTTTTTTTTTTTTAAGTTTGAACAAAATCCCTTCTGTGTTTGAATTTAAGGAGGTGGATAGGAAGAATATGCTTTTTGAAAGCTAATAAAGCTTTTTTTTCTTCTGATGGCAAAAGCCCTAAAGTCTGGGACTTGACTTTCATACGTAATCCTCATTAGGTGTTGCATATTTAGATTGGTTAATCAATCATTGTTTAAACAAATTTGCTCAATGATTTCTTGAGAACTGCATTTTAGAGATGTATGAAACCAGTACATTTCCATAAGCATATCAGTTCACACTACAGAAAGTCATTCCCCAGCTAATGGAGTGCTTTTCAAAGCCTGGAGGTTTCAGATATTTGTAGTGCCTAAAAACCTGTGAGTTGATTTTTTGTAGCTTTGTTTTCTAAATATCATCATGGCAAAGACATCAAGAAGAGCATAGGCCTGGAAGGGATGTCTTCAATTGTCAGCTCTCATGCTGCTTTATCCTAGGGAAACATTCATAATCCTCTTCAGAAACCTGTCAAACTCTTTAAAAAGTTAACTTTTTTTTGTCTTTTCTCTTTCAGTTAGGAAGTGCCCTGGTGCCTGATTTCTGTAATTGTTATAAAACTTCAATTTCTGGTCTGAGTGTATTCATGACAAGCTTATGTGCATTTGTCCCTGTGCCAGTTTGTGCCAGTATTGACCTTTAGCTCTCGTTCCATCCCCAGTGTTTATTTTTCTAGTGTATAAAGAGACAGCAATCTTATTGTCAGCCTTCATTCAGCTGGACTAGAAAAGCTAGCCTCCTCTAATCTTTGCTTTCAAGGTAGACTTTGATACATGTGTTCTTACATCCACACCAGCCTCTTGTCATCCTGTTGGCCTTCTTCTATAATTGTTCCACTTTAAATCAGTTTTGTTAGAACATAAGTGACCAAACTGACATAATATTGTTGCTGAGATAAAAGGAAGGCCTTGTAAAATATCAATGGTGCTTTCTTTTCCTCTGCTGGGAATAGCCTACATGATAGGTCCTAGAAGCACATTTTATACCTGTATCATGTGGCTGTCTCATCGTACATCTGCTGCTCTGGTTCTCCTTTGTTATTGTATTTTCCAGCTGAGGTGCTCCCAGTGCACTATAGGTTTTAAAAAAAGTATGTCCCCACAATGTCACCTCCCAATTTGTCATTGAATACAAGAGTGAATAGTCTTCAAGGCCATTCAGTCCCATCTTTGTGGTATTCCTGCCCACTTATGAATTGATCATGTCTCTCACATTGCTTTTGTCTAGAAAATTAGTTATTTAATAAACTATGAAATTAGTCTGGCATTGTGTATCTTTAATAAACTGATGTTGTGTTACTTTCCATTCCTCTTTCATTTCCATGCTCTTATTTATTATTTTCCTTCAAAACATGTTCCTCAAGCCTTTACTGCTATGAAGATCAAAACTACAGCTTCGGGAGCAGGTTCATTATTTTTCGATTATGGATGTTTAAAACTGGTACTTGGTCTTTTGATGTCTGGGGGGAAATTTTTGATGTCCGTCACAGAAGTGTGTCATACCCAAGTCCGGATTACTGAAGTAAGCAGCTGGAGAGCCAGTGGGTTTTGTGACAAAATTCACAGATATCCAGCCCTTTGATCTTGAGGCTTGCTATGGCTGTAACCAGAGATCTTGAAGGACTTGTGATTAGTCTGAATGAAAAGTGGAGTCTGTTGGAATTATATGCAGTGCTACTTCAAATATTTAAGCATCTCTTGCCTAGTAGAAACAACCTTTGTTTTCCAAAGATTGTGTTGGTATGCTCATGTGTCAGCAGGGGAGAGACACTGACCTTTAGCAGTTACATTTCCATGTAGGTCACATGCTGACCGTCTTCTACAGCAGTTTTAACATTCCTGAGTTTTGGTAGCTGAACTGCTCTGCCCTAAAAGCTGGTGAGAGCTCCAGAGAGCTGGTGGAATTCATAAGCCAGTGCTGAGTACTTTTACAATGCTTGAGAGAATGATTAACAAAACGTTTTTAAAATTATCTTCTTAGGAAGCATCAAATACAAAACAAGCCTGCTTTTTAACTCAGTAACGTGCGTGAAGTCACGAAAGAGAAGAATTCAGGCAGGATAAATGCCAAATAGCTGACATGGGCTGTGCCTTCAGTGTGCTGAGCACCATGGTTCTGACCCAGCCAGCGTTTCAACAAGCGCCTCTTTCTAACAAATCCGGGACTTTAATTTCAATGGACCTATTCATATACACAGAATTAAACTGAGAAGTGACTGGGGTCACATTGTTCAGCACCCTGGAGGATAAAAAGCTACAGATACTAGAGAAAAAAAAAAATTGAGACTCATGATCACTTTTTAGTTCAGTTGTACAGTTGACAAAGCATCACGGTTTTTGACTGTATGATGTTAGAGAGAGGGGAAAAAACCTTGAATTCTTGGCAGGAAAACATTCCTGGAACTATGCAGGAATTAATATATACACAGATGTGCTCCATGAGTTTTTTAATTATTTATTTAGAAAGCAGCTTGATTTCCGTGTGTGTGTGTTTGTATGTATCTAAACATACACAGTTGTGATAGGAGCAGTAATGGCTTGTTTATTTGCTGGAATGCAGGTCAGCTAGGAATTGTAGGCTTTGACTGGAAGGATAGTCAGTACATTAATGACAGCCTGTTTCTGCTATTCATCAGAATGTTCTACAATCCAAATGATTAAGTGCTCTATCAGAAGACTGCAGCACATGTTTAAAAATGGTTATCAATCAAGATGTAAATTTTAATAGAAGACATTGAGATTGGCAGAAATTTATTGACTTGGAGAAATTTTAAAGTGGTTAAGCAAAGTAACTGGAGGCAGACTATTAGGATATGAATTTTGTTTTACTTTTCTAGTATTCCAGAATAGTTCACTCTGTTGGTGCCCTCTGGGAATTCTACTTGTTTTACTTGACCAGCATAAAAGAAAGTACTTGGAGCTGAACAAAGATCAGTAATTTTGTTTCATAGGAGAATCTGAGATTTTTGCAGTTTGATTTAATTCCAGTTTAAAACAAAAAAATAAACACATAACAGAATTGCTATTCTTACATGTCTGTGTTTAAACTCCCTGACACCAAAGCAGTGCTCTTGAAGATCATTTCAGAGCCCCAGCTCAATCCTGGTGCCAGACAGCAGAGTTGACTGTGCTGGAGCAAGGCCCACATGACCCAGGGGTCCGTGGGGTGCCCTCAGCTTTCCACAGGGCGTGTGCTGGGGAGAGAGGAATCCAGAAAACAGGGTTCTGAATCAGCCAGTGTGGCAAACCATTGGAAGGGCTTTGTGCATAAGCTGGTGAGAGCCAGGTAGGCTGCTGCTGGCATGGTGGCTAAAAGTTATTAGCACATTAACTCATTTTTAGGAAGTTCAAAGAATATAACTTGAAAGGAATCTGCCAAAAAAAAATATAGAGACACGTTTTATTTTGAGCCCAATGCATTATGTCTGCTGCAGAACAATGCTATTTTCAGTGTTAAGCTCTTCCATGTAATGTAGCAGGGATCAAGCAGTTATTCAAGAAGGTGCCACATTTCATTTATATTTTGCTGGTTCAAATTTAGCTGCCTTTTTTTAAAGTTGTTTGCCAGCAGGAACCATTTTGGTGCCTGTACTGTGTGACTTACTGGAGACTGGTTTTCCAGAGCAATTGCCCTATTTCCAAAATTTCCTGCATAATTTTTGGTAATTGGCAGACAGAGATCCATGACCTTATAGTACAATGAACAACTCTTTTGTACCTATCACCTTTATCTGCAGCTTTTCATCATCTTGAAGATTAAATTGTATTCATAAAAGTATCTGTGGAATGGGCAAGTGATGTGATATTTCATGGGAATGTATCCCCACGGGTGAATATTTATGTATCAAATTCATACATCTTGTGACCTTATGTTATGAATAACATGTTGACCTTATTCATATAAATAAATAGCATGACATTTCTTTACCATGATGATTTATAATCAATATACATTTTAATAAATTTTCATCTGTTTAGTTGATGTTATGAGGACAAATGTAATCCAAGTCTAAATAACAGACAAGTTTTGCAATCTTGAAAGTTCCTTTTTAAAATGCACCAGGAAGTTTGTATGTCTTCTATTTTCACCTTGAATTTTATGACTTGTCATAAGGTACAACATAAAGTATTTTTACTGAACATTGAATCTGATGTATTTGAATATTTAATTCATAAAACATTATTTTGATT
This sequence comes from Daphoenositta chrysoptera, assembly GCA_013397915.1. Classification (NCBI taxonomy): domain Eukaryota; kingdom Metazoa; phylum Chordata; class Aves; order Passeriformes; genus Daphoenositta; species Daphoenositta chrysoptera. The sequence continues at coordinate 63,674 of VZRO01003786.1, read as the reverse complement.
TCCTATGAATATGCTAAACTCAGCAAAATGTGGTGTTACTCATTAGAAAGCTGAGTTTTATAGGATGTCTGGTTGGTATGTGAGGTAACTTATATTGCTACTTAGGTTTACATTTAATAAACCCTAGCTAGGAAAATTGTTTAAATTTCAAAGAAAAGATAATAAATAAAATGAGGGCATTGAATATTAATGTGAACTGTGCCTTTATTTTGTTAAAGCATTCAAAGTTAAATAGTGGTGGTCTGTTAACAATCTAGGGCTATTTGGCAAGTCTCTAAACTTACTCAATAATCAAAACATAAAAGGACAATGGAAACTTTTCACAATAAAAGAAAAAGGAGTTGAGTACAGAAACCAAACAAATTATTCTCTGCTTTTTCTTGGTAAGGAGGTGAACTTTATAGGAAGGGCAGCAAGCTCTGAGTTAGGGTTGCCTTTTCCTGCCTTTGTTATAAATTACATCTGTCTGTGAAGAATCCTCTCCAGTTACTTCGTGGTTCATGGCTACGGGGGAGGTGTGCGTGTCTATCTGGAACGGGGCAGAGAGAGACAGATTGTGGGGGAGCCTTTTCATTTTACTGGTTTGTTTTTCACTTAGGAAATGGCAATTCTAAGCATTAATTTGCCTTGCTTACTAAATATACAGATGGATAAAATTCCTAAGAATCCAGCTGTGTGAATTGAATATTAACAAAACAACTGTTTTCTTCAGCATTTGTATTATTTGTTCTTTGTAGCTTGCTAGACTTTTGGAAGACTTCAACACCGTTTAGGTTCAGTGTAATCATTCAAAATGTTTTTATTAGGGCTTAAATGAGGAAAACATTTGGCAAAGGGATGGAGTTTATCCAAGGCATAATATTTGATTCTTTCACGAGATTCTGAATACACTGCAACAATATTGTAAGGCACCAGAAATATGGGAATAAGCTGCCAAATGGTCCTGGAAGGAGAGCCATATACGTACTGGGGTGTAGTGTGCTCTCCATGCCCTCCTTCTCCTGTACCTGGTGAGCACCCAAAGAGATCAGGCTGAGGTAGCCCAGGTGTGACAGTGCAGGGACTTGGTTCTGGCCCCCTTCTCTCCTATCTGCACAGCTTCCTTCACCATTTGATCCCAAGGCAGGAGTCGTTTGCAGGCTGCTGGTGACAGAGCAGGGTGGGAAATCCTGTCCTTCCAATCCCCTCTTCAGTGTGGGCTGATGGCCAGCTCCCACCAGCTCCAGCCCCCTGAGCTTCACTGTCTCCTCTTCTGGTTTGGGAAATAGCTTCCCATCTGCCACTTCCATCAGCCTTAGCTAACCTTGTGCTTCCTGAGTCTCCCACAAATCCACTGCGTTTCTGTGGTAGCTGAGACTTCATTATGTGTTTCCAGCACTCAGAAAAACAGCATCGAATAGGTAGACCATACTGTATCTCCTCAGGGCAGGCTTGAAAACACAGCAGCTGGAGCCCTTTGGTGTTCTTCATGGTTAAGGCTATTATCTAAAGTATTTTATGGTTTGGCTTCCCACATGCTCTGTTGAAAATTTGGTAGTGAACTCATCTTGAATCTCCTCTTGGCCAACTTAAAGCAATGAGAAGGAATACTTAATTGTTTATACTTAATGGTTGCTTTTTCCTACTTGTTAGAGTAGGCAGACTCTTCGGCTGACCTTGAGATGTGTATGTGGTGAGTATTCACCTTTTTTTTTTTTTTAAGGCTGATGTCATCCTCAAATTTTGTCCTCTGACTGCAAAGCCTATGTCAGAGCCTGTGTAAGTTCTGCAGAGTTACATCACAGATGGTGCTGTGTCCTGGATAAAACCCAAACAAATACATATGTTTTCGGCTGGAATACCTCAAGTTTCTGCTCTCCACTTTTATGACACGTGGTTCTTCTGACCTTTTTGGTTAGTTCTACAAGAATCCAACAACATTGTAAATACATATAGCAGAAAATATTATTACTACTCCCCCAGAACAGGACATTTTGCATGAATTACATGTTAGTGTGCATATGACTATTTTCTTAGTATTAGAATTCATGTGCTTGGTGTGTTGTTTCTGTTCTATTCAAATAACACTAGGCAAAGAAAAATATCTCCTGTGCAGTTGCACTGTCGTTTAGTTTGACTGTGCAAATCAAATTTGGCTTGTGAACACAATCTAAGGAAATGGCATAGATTGTAAGTGATAAAGATGAATGTTGCGTGCTTCATTTATAGGAAGACCATCCAAATATGGTCTCAGAGTTGTGAGAACATCCTGTGCTTGAGAAGTCTTGAATTTTGCATTGATCAAGGCTGTGGACAAGTTTCAGGCATTAACAGGCTGGAATTCAGGTCTGTCTCTAGATGTACTGGATGTTGTGTGCTGTGAAAAGGTTGCAATACCTTGCAACCAATGCATGTAGTACTCTTGTATAATAAAATGGAAGATTTCTGGGGATGTTCCTTAGAGATTATTCTACTTTGAATAGCTGCTTTACATTCTCTCAGCGTTTTTCTTAGCATTCATTTTGTATTCATGGTGCCCGTTTATCATTTTTGTCTCTGTCTGTTACACATTTAGGATCTTAATGATTTTCTTTTGTTCTAAGAAAGATACTGTGCCAGCTTTTTGTATTCCTCAGGAATTAGGATGTAGTTGAAGACTTATATTTGGAGAAATGTTAAATTACCTGTAATGGTCATATTTCCAATGAAGTATTGAAAAGTTTTACTCTCACTTAGGCTTGTCACAGTAGACTATTTTCAATTTTTAGCATTACTGTTGTCCTGGCAGGTCTAGATTAAAAGAAGGTGAATGCAAGGGCCTAGGTTGGTGACCTTTTTTTTGGGGGGGAAGAATTGTTTTTTTCTGTGTGGCTTTTTTTTTTTTTTCCATTAATTTTTTAAAATAATCCTACCATTGGTCCACTGTGGTGCCCTCCGGTGGAATTTCTAAAAATGTCATTATGTTTCTGTCGATTTTGAGAATGACCCCTTGAGTCTATTGATACAGCATGCATGCTGGTATGGAACTGTGCACTGAATGATTAATTTCTGTTTAATAATAATGTTTTGTTTGAGAAATCAAGAAATTGTCAAGGTGGAAGTAAGGAGCCAAATGTTACTTATTTTGCCACGACACAGATTTTATCTTTTGTCCCTCCTCCTTGCTTGCAAACAGAGCTCTCTGAATTACTGAATGTAAAAATTAATATCCTTTTCTTTGCACAGACACAGCCAAACACAATAGGAGAAGTTAAAGACAGGATTTCAGTCTTATCTCTGTGTTTCTGAACTACTGCTGGTTTGTCTTCAGTTCCTACTCTTGTTATTCCTACTGGTTTTATTGCAGTATGTTTAATTGTCTCTTTGTTCTCATCTATCCTCAGTGAAATGGGTAAATAATAAAAGAAAGAGGGTACATAATCAAATTACCAGCAGTAATTGGTCAGTCCAAGCATTACTGGAATTTTATAGTGAGCAGAAAGAACAGGGCTTTGGTATCAGAGTCAAAAAGGCCAAGCCTTTAAAACTGACAACACAAATACATTGGCACATCTTTGTGAATTTAAATTACAAATTATTGTGCATAATCAGAATCAGAGCAACTGGAAAATCATACAGCATGGATAGACTTTATTAATTTTGGATACAAATGACAGACATTATACAAGCTTAAAAATCTGACAGACTAAGAGAATCTTAATATTTGACAAGTGTAAGATAAAATGAGAATTTGTCTCCTGTATTGCTGGGTTTTTTTCTTTCTTTCATAGTGGTGGGAACAGTGCACAAACTAATAAGCAGCAAGCCATATGCATTAGAATAAAACAAGTCTGTGGTAAGGAAGCTTATTTAGGTAACGGGAAAGTTTAAAGGTTGTACATTGAATGGTCAACAGGACATGGAATATTACACAGGAGGCTGGATTCCTCTGGGAATTGGGAATTAAGCCCTAAAGTTTTTCAGAGCTCGATTGCCATTTTAACACATTTATGGCTTTGCAGACCATAATGCGAGTTGGTTTTGTTTCATTTTGTAGTGAACCAATACAGCTAAAAAGACAAATCTGCTTTCTTCCTTAACATTTATCTGTTAACATACTAGCAATTTTATTAGCAAAATAAATTGCTTAATCAGACAGGTACCAATAACTCTAACCTACACAGACACATAGAATTTTTTTTTTTTTTATTTTCATTTTCTCCTTCTACCAAATCAATTGGAGAAGAATGGACAAAGAGTAAAGAAAAGGTAGCATGACTGAACAAACTAAACCCTGCTTTGTGGAATTCAGTTGTGTAAAAGGTCATTTTTATAGATTTTTGCTGCTTGCAGGATTCTGTGTGTCAAATCTGATAAGATCAGTATGGTGGGGAAAAATTAAAGGTGCTCATGAAGAGTACACTAAATTTGACCAATGCTACAATAAACAGTGGTGTTCCAGCAGGGCACTGCAGCTTCATTTTTACCTGGCGGTCGGGTTGACTCTGTCAAGTTCTTCCCAGTTAAGACCCAATTTACTCAGGCTGCATAAAATCTTCTGCATGGCACTAATGTTCTGTGGAACTCTGTCTTCAGGGAACAGTAATTTCTACTCATCAAAAACATCTTGAAATTGAAAATTAAAGAATTTGGGATGGAGACTTTTAGACAAATTTATCATGGGATAATGCTTGAGAAGGCTTGTAATGTCTGTCCTTCTGTCACTGTTGTCAGGTGTAAATTTTGAGTGAACAGCTAAGATTTACTGTTCAATTCATGTGTCCTCGATCCACTGTGCCCCAAGTAAATTCAGGGGAACTGCTAGGAGTGTATCTAAAGCAAATACTACATTAGCATGATGTGTAATGTTGGCAAAATTTGGCCTCAAACTGAAAATTACTACGTTAGAAATATTCTCTCTAAAATGCGAACATCCCATATTTACAGTTGTAGAAAATACTGCTACAGCTTTGTGATGTGTGGGTGTATGTGTGTATGTATGAGTAGAGTAGAAAGTGCTGTATTGGTTCATCTTGTGGGTCATTTCCAAATAAGACTTCATTTGAAAACATTTTAAGTAATTGTGCTTTGTGTTTTCTGTAGCAAATTAGGGAGCCTAGTTAGTTTTCAGCATTAAGAGGAGGTTGCTGCAGTATTTCTGCCATATAACAGGAATTATATTTGTTAATGTACTTTGGGAGCATTTAAATTCTAATCACGCAGACGAAAGGAAATTTCAAGTGATGGCAAGTAAATTTAAATTACACAACAGTAAAGACTTTCATACCTTTGAAAATATTTCAGCACTGGCTTTTTTTTTTTTTTGCTTGCTTTGATTATTCATGATCACAGCAGCAGAATTCTATTGCTGTTGCCATAATTTCTAAAGCATAACTGTGCTAACATGAAATATGTATATATAGGTATATTTGCCAACTTGTTTTAATTTTGTCATTGGCTTTCCACCTCATGTATTGGGAGGGGCTGCTGATCAGTGCAGTGGCTGAAGGAGAATGCAGAATTGTTGCAGGAGAAAATGAAGATAAGCAAGCAACATTTGCAGAAAAGCCAAGCATTTTTTCTGGGGTTTCATATTGAAGAAAATAAGATTTCCATCCCATAAAACCTGTCCGTGTGACCTCTGGGAGCCCTTGGTGTGCCAGCCAGCATTTGCTGGCCGTGCAGGTGTGAGTGGCTCACAAGCACTGTGTAAGGCAGGATTTTATGCCACATAAAATTGTGAGCTTTGCCCTTGTTGAGCAAACCTCTGGATCAGGTCTCACAACTGTGTATGCCCAGTAATCTGATGGATATAGTTTGGCTTCTCCTGCAGGCTGGGTCTTGGCTAAGGTAGAAAAATGCAATGCAAGATATGTAGTGGCTGTGGAAGGGAGGACAGTTCTTTCCAAGGAAGCAGTTTCCTACCCTTATCCAGCTCAATGTCCTCCTACCATGAGACTTTCCACCTTTTCAGCAGCACCTGCTTATTGTAAAAAAGAGAGGAAAGAACTAAGCTCCACTGGGACCAAAAATAGAATTCCCCAATTTTTTTTTTTTTTATTGCTGCATTTAACCTCTGCTCTTTTAATCATATGCACAGCAGGAAAAAGGGGATGTGCTCTAGCAACTTGTCAGCTATGAAGCAGTGCAAATTTTTAGCTAGAAATCATGCTATCAGTTGGAAGTAAACAATAAGTCTGCATATATTTAATTATTTAATAAATTTTGAGTTATGCTATTCTTTTAATTATATTAATCAGGCAGGCTCCAACACTGCGAGCCTTAGGGCTTGAAGTGTAATTTCAGTGCTTTGTAATAAATTTGCAGAACTTTGGAAAAAGATGAAATGGCTTAATATTAAACATTTGCTCGATTTAAATTTTACTAACCCGTGCACTTTATAATTCATATTCTTTCAGTGCAATGTACAGCCCCAGAAGAACGACCATAATTGTAATTGTGAGTAAGTGTTCCTTTTGCACACAGGTTTTGCTTATAAACTTGATGAATAAAGGGCCTGGCTATCGAGGGAATGGTAAAGATCTACACAGCCTTGCACTTCAAGGTCATTGGTTCAAGCACACATCATTAAAGACAGAAAGTTAACATCTGACTGCTGCTTCATAACATACAGTAAATGAGTTAGTGGTGTCAGTGGGGACAAGGAAAGGAAACAACCAGTTCAATAACAAGAAAAGAGGTAGGACTAATGCACAGGTCCAAAAAAGAGGAGGAATCAGGAGATACCCAATGTACTGCTGTCTTCCCCTGCACGCAGTCTTAGGGGCTGTTCTCTTTCCTCAGTCTGGAAAGGTTGTAGCCACCCTACTTGGTCTCATTTGATGTCATAAGCTTAATTGAGTTGAGCTGGGTAAATACTTTGGTCAAAAAGAATCCAAGGAAAATGCAGGTAGGGGATGGTTTGATGATGAGGTAAGAGTGAAGCTGGTTTGGTGCTGCACAACAGGCTCTTTGAAGGGATCTGCCACACTGATGTCCTGGCCACTGGTTATTACCTCAGGCATAGAAACCACAGGCAGAGAAGAGTTGGCCATGGTGTCCTCATGACTGCCTTCCAAGGCAGTAATTACAGCCTGCCAGTGGTAATTCCCCAGAACAGTTAATCGCATGAGGTGCTCTCTCTTTTGATCAGTTGTGCAGTGTGATTGTTGCTTAAGGCTCATTTAAAGAAGTAGTTGCTTTTCAGTGATGTGATTCCTTTGTGTGAGACCTTTATGAACATTAGGTGTGTTTAGAGGAAGGAGTTTGTGGAACATGGCAGTGATTTTTTTTATTAGCCACTTCATATTTAGTTGTCAAAATGAAGTACGTTGCTTCTGTCTGCTCTAAAAAATGCATTATTTTTCCTGCAGCTTTTTCCCTTCCTTTCGTCTTGTTGTCATTGTTTGCTTTGAAATCTGGGCTGATACTGGACCCAGGATGTCTTTACTTAATGTATACATGGGGTTTAGTGAAAGAAATTATTTTAGCCATTATAAAAGCGCCCTATGACTTGTCCTGCATGGTAGCTTTATTTAGGAACACAGACAAAAGGGGAGAAAAAACCCAAAAACTTCACCTAAGTAGCTCCTTTATTAATAAGCTCCCTTTCGAACATTTTGTGAGTAAGAAGGAAAATAAAGTGAGAAAAACCAGAGGAGAAACTCAGCCTCCTAGAGAAATGAGTTTCCAGAAAAAAAAAAAAATACAGAGATACGCAACCCTGGCTTGGTTTGGTTTGTTTCTTTTGCCCTTTAGCCCTTGTTACTTGTATAGCATAAAGTTTTTATACCTTTGGAAGAGGTTTTAGTCACAGGTTTTTTATAGTTTTAATATGAGTATACATTGAAAATACTTAGTAATATTTTTCATTTAATGAGGGATTTTCTTTTTATTCTCAACACTTCACTGAAGCAAAAAGCATTTATGGAAGAACTCTTACCCATCTGAGCCACTGAATTAGTCTAATGTAGCAGTTGTTAATTGATAGTTTCACTTAATTGTAATGAGGAAAAGTCAGTGGAAGATTTTGCAATGGAATTTTATGAATGAAATTGTGGTTTACTTTTAAATAAGTATGTGATGCCCAATGAAATGATCTCTGGAACTTTTGCGAATATTTTATTCAATAACCTTTGCCCATGTTTGTTTTTATGAGGAAAGTGAAGTTCCAACTATGTCTTTTTTTTAATTTAAAATGTCAAAAGCTTCTATATAAAGAATACATTTCAACCTCTAGATATTCATGCACTGCAAGAGTATTATTTCTTTTCATAAAGAATTCTATCTAAATGCACATAACTTTTTTTTTTTTTTAAGTAGCCCAGGGGGAAGCATGCATAGGATATGTCAGTTCTTTCCTGAAAGAAAACACGATAATTAATCCCTCACTTTGCACCTTGTTTATTTTGCCTCCAAACTTGAATACAAAACTTTTTTGACATAAAAAGCAATTAGGTTTTAAAATTGTTGTCATCTCTGTTAGAAAACTACACAGACTTGAAGTAATTAAAAAAAAAAGAATTCTTCAATCTCAAGGTATGGCAACCTGTGGTATTTAGTTGGAGGATTTTTAGGGTTTAAAAGAAAAACAACGGAACTTGTATATTTCAAAATATTAGTACATCAGCTTTATTGGAAAAAGCTGAAATTGTTCAAATGACCTCAGTAAAACAATTTGGACTACGATTCCCGGAATGCTCATGAAGCTGACATGTCTACATGTTCTCAAAAAGTCATAATCCATCATTCTGATGCTAGATCGATGGATTATGACTTTCTGATGTCAGATCTGTGAATTAAGGCTTTTTTGAGTACAGCCTGCTATCCAATTATTGCCCCTATTCATATATTATAAATCATTATTCCTTCACCAGGTAGTCAGCAGTTTCTATTTCCTGAAGTTTCAGAGCCTTCTTTTTTTAGCCATTGTGGCGCTCCCATTGAGCAATCAGAAATGGAGAGTGCTGACCTGAAAAATAAAGCTTCTATCACAGCAAATTGTTGAGGGAACAACAGTCATTTCTAATTCTTCTAGTTTCTGTTGAAATAAAGGGTATTAGATTAGACTGAAACAAATCTCATCCCTTTCCTGCACAAACAAGCAATATAATAAATTAGTACAAAAGTTGATGGCACGTCTTGACTTCATCTTTAAGTGCTCACGCTTGAGTTTCTTAAAGCTGATGCTTTCTTCTGAGAAGTTGACTCTTTTTTTTATGTGAAGACAGATCAGCTGCTGATTTGAAGCTGAAATTTGCCAGCGTGCTACCTTAAGTGACTGTGTCTATTAAGGTGCTGTTAAACTGAAGTTCCTTTGAATGAATTATTTATAGAGTAATAAACTTACCTCTAATGCAATGGAATGTATGATAAAAATAAAAAATGCTTTACTGTAACCAGTTTGGGTGTCAAATCAAAACACATCTACAACAACTTTATTAAAAGATATTATGAAAAAAAAAGAGGAGTTGTTTTAGGACCTATCGTGCATCCAGAGAAGTAATTAAATAAAATGTAATCATGCTATGTTAGAGAGTTATCTCAACAGATTTCTCAAGCTAAGGGAATTTAGTTCTAGTCCGTGTGGATGGAAAAAATCAATAGTATGATCTTGTTGGTTTTTATTTCATTTTGCTGTACTGATATTCTTCATTAGGATGCAGTTTTCACAGTAGATGGCTGTGCATAAAATATGCCCAGTCAGTACATTGCTAGTGGAGTAGTTGTCAAAAAGGATGGTAATCAATGAAAAGGAGCATGGTGTAACGAGTGAGGTAGAATTCATCTTTATTAACTATTTGTTCTAGTCCTGTGTCTGTTGTGAGAGAGCTGTCATAGTGCTGCCTCGTGCCTCAGTTTCTCCTTTGGGTGGCCACATGGATTCTAAAATCTGTGTCCCAAGGACTGTTTCCATGGCACTCTCCTGAAAAACAGGTTTGTGTATCTTGTGTTACCCCTGTTGCTCTCCAGTTAAGGATGTTACCAGAAACCATATGAGAGTTAACAGGCATTTTGCATGTCGTGCCATTAAGTAGTTGAGGGGGCAGTTTGTAATGTTTTAATATAAGGGAAGACATGGTCTTGGCATATTCATCTCATTCCTTATTGTTTATTTCAGGAGTTCTGGTCATTAATGGCATCCTTGCTCTTCCTTTTCCTGTTACCTGTTTTACATTTTCAAATTTGGCCACCAAGATTTCCAGGGTGCTGCAGAGCACTGCAAAGAGGTGGTTTGTTGTGAGAACAGAAATAGTTGTTCTGTGAATGCCTCTGCAGGAAACACGATTTCAAGGACAAGTGCCAGCACAGGGATGGAACCGGGGCGGGGCTCCAAAGCCTTCCTTGTCTCAGCCCAGTTCTGCTGGTGGGGAGTCGAGTGAAGCTCCTTCTGCCACCCATGGAAGTCGGCTCCAACCCATTTTCAAATTTCCTGTAAACTGCAGATGCCCACTAGATGGAGACACAATATTTTATACATTAGTGGCTATACAGATGGTAATCAAACCCACCAGCTGCTGCCTGCGCGTTCCGGGCACCTCGCCAATTTACTGGCAGTATGTTGACTGGGAAGCAGACAGTGACACACTTTGATCGAAAAGCTTGTATGATGATTTTTTTTTTGTTGTAATATTATTGTTTTTTTAAAAAATGATAAAAGAGATCAAGATGTGTATCTTGATCAAAGGGTACTGCTGTCTGCTTTCCCATCAGCAACTTCTAATTTATAGAAATCAGATTGCGTGGAAAGCAATCAGCAAAGGTTTGAGGTCTTTCTTGTTCTCACTGCCAAGACATGCTGACAAGTGAGAAAATTAAAATCAGAGAAGGTAGGGAGAGAACTAGTAAAACACTGGTTGAAATATAATTATTTAAAGTTCATGATTTTAATAATTTTAGGGCTGTTAAAAAATCCAGTTAAAGTGCTCAATTTGGCTTTCACTTGTATTATAAGAGCGCCTTAAGGTCTTTCTTCTGATGGAGGGTGTTGCTTTGAGACTAATTTAACATGGAGAGAGAAATATATCTATTACTTGTTGTCATGGAAAAATAACCTGTCTCTGGTTCTGGGGCCACGTTTTTCGAAGGTACCTCCTATCAGCTCTATTTCTTCCACATGGAGCTGTGCATCCAGTATGATTTATTAGGGTGTATACATGATACAATGGACACCTGTGAAGAGCTCTTAAACCAGTCAGATCAACAAATGTGAAGATACTTTGTGCAGAGGGACTTTACTGAAAATTTGTCTATCATACTTGGTAAGGTCTTTTCTCTTTAGGGTCTCCAGTTGAGTCATTTTTGTTTTCAGCTCTTGGTATTGATTCCTTCTTTAAAAACCTTCTTTATTTTATGTTTGAGTCCTTACAGGCTTAAACAGCAATTAGCAGTTGCCTATATATGTGTGTGTGTCTGTGTGTATGGACTGTGTTTCAGTGCATAGGTCAGTATTTCTGGCCAACATAAAAACACAAACCCAGTGACAGGTGTGAGAATTGTTTCACAGTCTGCCAGTTTTTAAAACCAAAATGGAGAATCACATGATAGAAGGACCCAGGATATGTGACATTTTGTCTAGATGGAGCAAGGGACTATTGGAGGGAAAAAGTTTGATGTAGGTAAGGAAGTGAATAGTGCCCACCTCCAGGAGTCTTCAGTGTGATCTTTGATCTGCTCTCCAGGTTATGCTCAGCCTTACTGCCTCTCCTCCACCCATGAGAAGTGGTTGCTGCTTCCCATGGCTCTTGCTCTTTCCTTCCACAGCACCAAATGAAGTCCTGTGTCCTCATCCAGCCTGCCTTTCTCTCTGTTGCCAGTTGAGCTTCCCAGCCATTAGTGATTTTCCTATCTTCTCCACTTCTCTGCTTGGCAATCCAGACACATTGGATGTTCCTGCTGGGTGTTTTCTTCTAAGGGTTAGATCAAAAGACAGCAGCTTCAGAGTAGGCGATGTCATGTTTCTGGGTATGGCTCTGCGTTCTCAAGAGAAGATGCTGCCATTGGGTGCTTGCTCCCTCTAGGTATTTATGACATTGCTATTTAGGAAAGCTGCCAAGGAAAAGGTGCTGCTGAAAGGAATAAATAAAACCCTTTGGCATCATTGCTTCATTTTTTTCCCATCAAAAGCTGACACATTGTCTTTATCTCATTAGGCAAACTGTGTGCAAACTTTGTGATCACATGTTCTTCGCCTATTTTTGTAGAACAGAGTTTCTCAGAAAGACAAAGCACAAGGGGAGGAGAGGAAAGGCTGCAGTGTACAACTCAGTGCAGTACCCTTTAGCTTCACTTATTCCATGGCTGACTCAAGATTTTCACTCCCATGTTGGAAGTGTTTGCTCTCTATTCCGAGTTGTGATAGAATTCTGTATGATTGTGGAAATCTTTGAACAAATGGTAGATTTTTGTTGGTTCTGTTAGTTTGTCTGATAATTTTCTAGAAGATGTAGTTAACAGAATTTATAAGGGATAAGGAGTTAAGAGACTGTTGTTTGTTTGTTTTTTTTAATTGGAGAGAAATTATTCTGTAGAGATGTTTGTTTCTTCTCATGCATTGTTTAAACAAATTCTAAAAATCCACATTGGATTATATGATTTGTCATGAGCTTCCTAACAAGTCAAAGCAGAATGAGATTTATGCTCTTTCTCAGCAGAAACCATTTCATGCCCCAACAGAAATGGAAATGACTGTTCTCCGAAACCTTCCAAGTCAAAGTGGGAGGAGATAATCTGTAAGGAGATGTTACCTTCTCAAAAACAACCTCACATCATCCAAGGTGTGGTTGGCTTTGGCAGTTTACCAAGGGGAAGCTTTACTAGATTTCAAATCACCCACCTAGCCAAGCTGAGCTGAGGCAAGGCTTTGTTTAACTCCTGCATTCACCAGACCAACCCTGCCCCTGACCACAGCTGCGTTTTTATCTGACGTGAACGACAGGATTGTGAGGCAGAGTTAGAACAAACACGGGCACTCAGGCCGAGATGCAGCATAAACAGATTTATGAACACGTACGTAGTGAGAGGAGCCTCTTTACAACGGGCCACCAAATCCAAGTGTCACGTAAGGAAGGGGTGGTTTCTTGTGACTAACAGGCTATGGTTAGAACTCTGCAGATTCAAGTTATATGGAAGTGGAGTTGTAAAGAAGTACTGATATCTTAGACTTATGTGGGGGTTTTGTGTGTGCTGATCAAATATTCTGGTGTTAAAATAGACTAGTTTCACATAGAGAGGTGACTGAAAACTGTAACTCTGAAATTACAGAGAAGAACTGGCTTGCTTATGCATTCCCAAATTGGGAAATGTATGCTAATGGCTTAATTTTTATGATAAAAACATGAAAAATAAGTCCCTAAAATAGTGTTGAATCAATTTTCTGATAAAACAAATTTGTTTTCCCATTTGTGATTAAAATGACCTACAGTAAGATTTTTTTTTTTAACTAGGTGTTAATTAAAAATATGGAAATGGATTTTAAAAACCTTGCAGTTCACAGTGGAAGAATTACCATAACTGATCTGTTCTCAAAGCCATGCCTATTCTGAGATGTTTTTAAGATGTCTAAGTTACTGGTTGTTTTTCTGCATGATTGTTTCCAAAGCAAAATGTGATTCCAATAAAAACAGTAATTGAATTTACAGTCCACAGGACAAATTGTTGTTTTAACAGAAACTTACACACTCAGGCAAAGACCTTATGTTTTAGGTCTAATAACAAAGAACACAAGCTCCCCATTTTTATGTGGCCATATATTCTGGAAAGTTTTCTAATGTGGCATATTTTTTTTTTTAAAAAATCTATATTGTATTTTTTAAATTGTGTGAGCAGTTTTTTTCCCCCTCTTAGCTCTGGATCAATATTCCTTAGGTTGTGTTGGTTTGGGGTTTTTTTAATGCAACCTTTTAAATGTTAGTGCAGCTATTTTCTGTAGCATCAGCTGGGGGTGAATCAATACAGACAAGCCTATCCACATCTAATGCACCTAATGAGTGAGAGGAGTTTGGAGAGAGCTTGTTCCTCTGGTATTTGGTGCTGAGAGAATGTGCAGAGCACGGGGCAGTTGTGTGAGGGGCTTGTCCATGGCCAGTCTAGTGTGGAGAGAAGGCTGATTTCGGAGGAAGTGGGTAGGAAGGGAAGGCTGTCCAAGAGCAGTGGCAGACAAAGGCAGGAGGTGGGACCTCCTTCCAGCGTCAGTCAGTGACTGCACTTTACTGTACCAACAGCAAAATGCTATTTTTTCTGCTGTCAGACTTCTCAGCAGGAGCCCCCAGGCTCTTCTCAACCCTTTTTGTTCTAAAGTGGGGGGGGGGG